>PVIR01006339.1:20507-66641 GCA_004026965.1 Petromus typicus
AAAAAAAAAAAAAAAAAAAAAAAAAAACCTGGGACTGAATACAGTGTCTTCACATTGTGAAAGCCAGCCCTCTTTCTATTTTGAGACAGGGTCTCTCTAAGTCACTAAACAGTCCAGGCTGGGGCTGAACTGCCAATACTCTTGTCTCAACCTCCTAGAGTTCTGGAAATTATAGGTGTGTATCACCAACACCACCCTGCAGACTCCCTAATAATTTCAAGAAGGAAAATTTTGGACATTCCCTTAAGTTAGAATAAATTCAACAAAAATGCAGACTTCGCCAGTTTTGTCAAATAGAAACTTCTTTATTTCTGTGACCACAGAAATTTCCATGCAAGGGAACTTAACTATATAATTATTAGTAACATATTAATGACTACTATAATTGTTCAAGTTGACAGTTCCATTCTTCATGTGATAAAAATAGAGAAATATCATTATCACTGAATCTGCCTATAAAAATTTCAACTAAGACTGTTAATGGTCTGAAAAGTTTCAGAGTGTAATGAGACACTCTAAAAACTGCAAAGTCTGTTATACAACTGATTTCAAATATACTTTCCCTGGACTAATCTTCCTTGCAATATGATAGTTTATATTACTAAAGGGAAAAAGAAATACCCAGGTGGAGCTGAGAAAATCTTGGCAAAGCACAAAGTGTTTTGTGAAAGTTTAAATAAAATATTCTGCTTCACTCAAGCTTATAATGGCAAATAAGGAAATCCCATGTATATAGTCATTTATAGGCCCAGTGGAAGACCAAAACCTGTATAAACAAACAAAAAAGCATCTGTAAAATAAGATTAGGAAAATACAAGCCCAGCATAAGACTTTGAAGAGTCTGAGCAAGAATAAAGAAAGGCCCCAGGGAAGTACTGTCAACCTAAGGATGGAAAAGTTTAGAAAAAACTTAAAAGAGTAAGGTGGGCATCTTGCAGATTGGTAATGTCCATCTGAGAAAGAGATGAGAAGAGTACTCAGTGAGAAATGGCACATATCCAAACTATAGGACATGCAGTTAAGAGGCATTAAGTGCAGAAGAGGTAGCAAAGGAGAACAGGATTCTGGCAGAAACATTATGGTGGAAGAGAGTGATAAAGCAAAGATACTTCTTAGCTCACGGAAGCTGAAAAGCAGTGCAGGGAACAATGTCAGAGGGCAAGGGGTGAGAGACCAGGTATAGACCCCAAGATCACACCCACATGACCCCTTGTACAAACCAGAATAATAATCTGCTGGAATTGGTGATATCACATACTAGTTCTCCCTGAACACTCTTCTTATTTCCTTTTCTAGACTGACACTGCCAGTCTCCAGGATGCTCTCCTTATATACAAAAGGACTGAACAAAAAAACATATTAAAGATAATGGGAAATAGGTCTCTCAATATTACAAAAAGGAATTAAAATACTAGTATAAAAAGAAAATTTGGAAGTACAGTAAGTAATTTCATAATCTAGATACAGAAAGAGGTATGCAGGCAGAAACAAACAGGTATGGGATTTAGCTCAGTGATTCAGGTGCCTGCCTTACAAGTGCAAGGTCCTGCGTTGGATTCCCAGTAACCACATACAATGCTGGGTGTGGTGACTCATACCCACCAGCAATCAGTACCACATACCACCACGCTGGGCATGGTAGCTTATGCCTATAATCCCAGCTCTTGGGAGGCAGAGGCAAGAGACTTGCGGAGTTCAAGGCCAACTTCAGGACCAGCCTGAACTACAAAGTGAGACCATGTCTCAAAAAAAAAAAAAAAAACAAAACAAAACAAAACACATGCAGACACACAAAAACCCATAATTTTTCCTAGAAACACTGTAATCCAAATCATTTATATATAAAAATGAATTTCCTGAGAAGAAATAAAGGAAACTCGGGTGATTCGTTCCACAACCCAAAATACTCATATAAGAATGATTATAATATTATAATACAATACAAAATAATCAAGAAAATTTGAGGGAGCGGGGGTGGGAATGAGAAGAACCCCTGGCTCAGTTAGGAGCATCTGCTATTCAGCATCACATACTACTCACACTGCAACACATCACTTGTGAAACAAGATAAAATTTATTAGGAATGTTAGTTCATCTTGTGGAACATCTGCAGAGCAACTTACTCTCAACCTATGGTTTCACTACACACAGAGACACAGACACAGACACAGACACACACACACACACACACACACACACACACAGATGCTGTATAACTACTTAGAGAAAGACTGTGAATGTGACAGCTCAGTAACACTGATGATGAAATACTTGAAATCTGGAGCCTAGATGATCAGCTTCAAAATATTTTTCAGTGAAAGGATTCAGGGCTTGGCTACTCTCAAATGTGTCCCTTAAAGAAGAGTGTCAACTTGATTTACAGTGAGATTCCTGTAGGGGACTGGTGGATCACACTTCTGGGTGTAGCGTGGGTCATGGAGGTGTGACCTGCAGCTCTATACCTAGTTTCTCACCCCTTGCTCTCTGACACTTTTCCCCTACATTGCTTTTTCAGCTTCCATGAACTAAGTATCTGCTCCATGACACCTTTCCACCATGATGTTTCTGCCTCAAAGACAGCTGAATATGGACTAAACACCCTGCACCATGACTTACATTAAACCTCTTTTTCTTTAACTTGTGGATTTGGAGTATTCTACTATCTCAGTAAGGGGGAAAGCTAACTAATACATAAAATTGGTTCAGAGAAGTAGGGTTGTTGCTCTGACCATACCTGACCATGCAGTTTAGAAATCTTTGGAACTGCTTTACAGGAGGAGTTTGGGAAGGCCTGGCAGATCCAAGCTAAAAAGCCCCTTAGAATACTGTAACCAGTGCTTGATGGGCAGTACTGGGCAGAGTTCAGAAGACTTGAGTACTGCCGAGATACAGCTGACAGAAGTCAGACTCAGGAGGTTTCACTGAGAACAAGGCCTCCCCTCTGACAGTTGGACTGGAGGCCATGTATGTTACACTCTGACAGAATACTTATCTACATTTCCACCATGTCCTGGGACTTTTTAGCAGACTTTAGATTAAGGGGGCAAGGGTGCAGACTAATTGCTATGCATGAAATTTCAAAGCAGCCCAACATTACAGATTGTTTTTAGCCAGATTTGTAGTTGGAATAAGGGCAAAAAGCAAAGCAGAAAAAACTGTGTAAAGCTAGGGCCAAAGAACTATCGTTGCTCAAGTCATTAGCTCTATTAAAAAGAAGCAAAATGTTTGTATACAGCAAGAAGAAAGATGCCTTGAGGATATCTCACAAATCAGCAATCTCCTGCTTATTGCAGGTTTGGAGTCCACAAGTGTCAAAAGAGAGTCTTTGGACTCTTTTTGGCTCAAGAAGGACCCCTTAGGGTATTGTGAACCTGTATTCAGGGCTTCATTTCACTGGGCATAGCCATCCTGGCAACCTGTGGCTGATGTAACCATTGTCAAAAGGCCTGATTATGGATCCAACTAACAGTAGACTTTGGCAACTACTCGAAGCTAGTTTTACCAGCCTGCAAAATGCAAACACTCTGGTGCTAAGGAGGCTTCCACCCAGATATCAAACAAAGACTACAAAGGCAAGGCAAGGAACCCCTAAGAGGCAGTGTAGTAAGCTACAGGAGGCAAGTGAAGTGGGACACCGGAAACTGGAGATGCCAGCAACATGCAATATCTGCTGAACAAAAGCTGCAGGCCATGAGCAGAGCAGCTCTAGAGAGGCTCTGTAGGATGAGAACAGCAAGGCCAGAGGACTGGTGCTGTACAACGTGTTTGGAATGCACATTTCACAACCACCTCCCTGGAATAACAATTTGAGTTAAATACAAGAGGTAAATGTTTGCCCTGCTGTTGGGTGTTAGTGTTGCTTTGTTCCAATTTATTACTATCTCTCTACAATAAAAACGTTTATCCTATACCACTATACCTAGGTCTTGTGTAAATTATTATTTATTTTTACACAGGATCACAGTTAAGAGTTTGCCCTGAGTCTCAGGAGAAACTTTGACTTTTGTAAAGTGCTATAATTGTTGAGACTCTGAGCAAGTGATTGTTATGTTTTCAGTTACACACGGTATAGTTGTATTATGCTAGATGGAATTATGAACTTGCTATTGGCTTTATGGTTTAGGGACATGTGATAGGTATGAAGGTGGAAAGGAGTGAAAAGTGTCAATATGATTGACTTTGGGACACCAGCAAGCAGGTCTAAGTAGGTCATGGAGATGTAAACCTAGGAGCTGTATATGGTCCCTTCCTCACTCATTTTTCTCTGGTGCTGAGCCACGGCTCTGCTTCTCAGCCATGAACCAACCAGCCGTGTTCCCTAAAATCCCTTCCAGCATGATGTTTCTGTCTCAGAGACAGCAGACTAAAATGTGATCACTCTGAAACCTTATTAAAGCATTCCTCACTGAAACTGTAGATGTTGGGTACTGTGTCTGAGAAACAGGAAAACTGAATTGTACTCCAGAGCTAAGGTAAAAAAAAAAAAATTAAAGATGAACCTTGCTGTAGCTGTAAAATAAAATTATATGGCACTAAAAATATCATGCAAATATTTAATAACAAAAATACTGTTCATGCTCTGACACCTACACAAAGGATATTTTAGAAGTATTATCAACATAAAAATGTATATTCCTTTTTACTATGTGATTTCACTAGTAAGATTTTATATTATACACAAAAAATATACTGAAGGTTGGTCATTGCATTGTTTGCAATTGTAAAAAAAAAAATGTAAGCCAATTTAATGACCATCTAAAGTAGTTAGAAAAATTATAGCACATCTATAAAATGAAATCTTCTGCATTTGAAATGAAGTCACTCACTCTGCAAGTACTGCTGCCGAAATCCACAGAATCAACTGAAAGAGCATGATATAAAACGACATGCTCAAAAAACCATTTAAGTACTTACCATTTAAGTAAAATCAAGTGAATAAAGAATAGATATAGAGATGTGTAGGTATGGATGTACACAAAATTATGCTTACAAACTAATGTCAGAATGCCAGAGAGAGAGACAGAAAGAGAGAGAGAAGCAAAAAACAAGAGAGATAGAGAGAGGGAGGGAGGGAAGAAAAGGGAGAGGGAAGGGAAGAAAAAGAAAGAGATGGGAAAGGGCAAAGGAAAAAGAAAGAGAAAGGAAAAAGTTGTTTCCAAAGAAGGTTACCAGACAGCTGAAAGAGACACTTAAACATGCATCCTTTTGTGCTTTTGCCTTTGTTACCATCTGGTCAAGTTTAAATAAAAAGTTTCTGTTGTTTTGGGACACGATCTTGCTCTACGTTGCCCACAATGGCTTGCACTCTTGATCTCCCTGTGTCAATCTTCCAAATTCTTGGGATTACAGCTGCCTGCTATACCACCATGTAGTAAGTTGAAAGCTTAAAATTCAAATACTTCATAGAAAAGAAGTTTATAAAGAAACTGAACAATATGAACACTTTCAATTTTTACCTGTCTTTACTCTCCAAATTCTACTGATCATGAATCATTTAATACAAAAACTAATACAATTATTCATACAAGTTTAAAGTCAGTTAAAATAAGCAAACTTCTGAATCTCCATTTTGTATTTGTATTTGTAAGTTAACAAATATTTATCTTTTATAAGTAACAAAATATGTGAATTTAGATAGTAACGCAGAGAAAGGTCAACTCTATGGGGAGAACATTTCCTGTTCCCAATGCAACTTCAATGAGGCAAATAGGAAGTCTCATGGGAGAGTTAGCCTCACTCTCATGATAAGCCAATAACCTGGACAAAACAGACTGAGGAAGCCAAGGTCACCAATGAGTGACCAATTACTAATGAAATAAACAAACAAACAAAAAAATGGGAGAAATGAACAGTGGCCTGAAAACAAATTTATAAAGCCTCAAACTCAATGAAGCAGAAAGCTTTTTAGAGCCCAGAGGAGGAGACTTCTGTCTCTATGTATGTATTTGGGAATAATGTTAACTTGTGAGTAGACTAGTTCTCATTCTACAGAAACCAACTGGCTCTCTCTCCAAAATCACACTGCCTGCTATTACCAGAGTACACCACTATTTGACTGTGCCAAAGCAAGCACTAGCCACTGGCTAACAACTGAAACTAGGTCCAGACTCTTAACTAAAATGCTACATTGTCTCTGGCCCAATTCATCAATCTTATAAGAAGTCTTCATTGAAATAACCCAGATTTAATTTCAACTTTGTTAGACAAAGGAAAACAAATATATTTTAGATTATAAACAATCACAAAGATGCTAAAAAGTAAGTTGTTAAGGGCCAGGGAGTTAGCTCAGTGGTTCCAGCGCCTGTCTTGCAAGCGCAAGGACCCGGGTTCGATCGCCAGTAACCACATACAATACTGGGCGTGGAGACTCACGCCCAGCGGCAACCAGTACCACAGTGCCGGGCATGGTAGCTCACGCCTGTAATCCCAGCACTCGGGAGGCAGAGGCAGGAGGATTGTGATGTGAGTTTGAGGCTGAGCTCAGGGCCAGCCTGAATTACAAAGCGAGACCCTGTCTCAAAAAAAAAAAAGTAACTTGTTAAAAATATATACATACCATGTTTCAAAGAGGTAATTCTAGAACTGTGATAATTATTATCTGCACTAGCAGCAACTTAAGGGGATAAAAGGGACAGATAAACTCACTCAATCCCATGAACTGTAATAACAATATATCCTACCTAGAAGTGTAAAGGAGAATAAAGTCTGTACTAGCAATTCCTAAGCACTTCAAAATACAGGCCTCTCTCTCTGCAAATGCTGTTATAACCTTGCAAGTCGATTATATTTCATTTTCATCAGTTAAGGTAGGGAGATGTGTATACTTCTCTAAAATCCATTTAAAAGTGTCAATGAAACACATTTAGAAAATTGAGAGGAATTCTGAAGAGACAAATAAGCTTAAGATCTGAAAATGTCAAGACTAGATCAAATTTAAGACTAGATTTTGTTAAGACTATTTCTATATTATAGTTTATATAAGATGACCCTGGTACTATGTAAATAGCTCAGTGATATAGGATGTACTTAGGATGTATAAGGCACTAAGTTCAACAGCTGCCCCTGCTCCCTACTGAAAAGGCTCTATGAAATGGTTTGCTTCATACTAAGGTTAATCTATACCATTTATCATAAAGTCAATTTTCTGCATCACAAGAGTCCAAAATAACAGCTAATTTGAAACCTCAGGTACATTTTATTTTAAAATTATAATTATACAGAAATGCAGGGGTTTCTGGCAATTCACAATTATTATATATTGTTTACTATGTTTAAACATTTGACTTGTGACTCATTTTGTTTTTGTTTTGAGACAGGGTCTTGCCTTGTCGTTCAGACTGGTCCTGAACTCACTATGTTGCCCAGGTCAGCCTAGAACTCACAGCAATCCTCCTGTCTCTGCCCCCAGAGTGCTGGGATTCCAGAGTGAGGCACCACTCCTAGCATTGTGGTTTACGTGGTTACTGGAGATTGAACTCAGGACCTTGCACTTACAAGGCAAATGCTGGAAGCACTCAGCTAAATCCCTGGCCCTCTATTCAAGTTTTTATTGAATTTATAATTCTAATTCAAAAAATCTATCTAGAGTGGACCTGACCACTCAATTCAACTTACTACTGTACTACTATTTTTACCAGTAAGAAGGTAAATATTTGTCTTGTTTTTAATTATAGTTGCTATTACTTAAACCTGCTAGTTAGTCAATTAATAAATATTCATTGATCAGGATCTAAGAGGTAAATACACAGCCTAACTCAAAAGTACAGTGGTTAAGTCCACTGGAAATACTTAAAAGAAGCTGATGCTATCAAAATGAGAACAGAAAAATTACTAACAACTTAAAACTGCTTAAGTAGCTAGTAACTCCTTGGTACTATTAATACTCACCTGTGGCAAATAGGAACTGCCTGGATCTAATAAGCTCACAGCTTCATTCTGCATCGTGTTCTGTTGTGTAATTGCATCTTCTCTTTTCCGTTCTTTCTGCCCTGCTTCATCATCTTCATATTCATCTAAGCACTGAAAGAAAGAACAATGTCCATTTTATTTCCACATATAATACTATGTTTTGATAGCATGTAAAAATATATTTGGCAGCATTAAATATCTGTTTACTTAGAAATTAGCCTATACAACAAAGATGTCCTTTTCAACAACATATAATTTAATCCCCATATATTAATGTAAGGTACCTCCACATTCACACACCCGGAAACAGATTTTTTTCTCTAAGCTCTATCAGTGACAAGATTTCTTACAGCGATAGTGAGTATTAGTCATTCAAAAAGTCTACCTTAACACATTCCTGCAAACTCCAACCACTGGTGGATCATACATGACTGTCTCACTGGAACAGTTATGCATGAGACAATCAGGTAAGTACCACCAATGGTTCAACAGTCCTGGCAGTATGATACATGAATTACAGCCCCATCATGAAATGTAAAGGGACTTTGCAAAGGTTTAAAAAAGATACACTACAGGGCAGGAGATTTAGCTCAGTGGTTCCAGCATCTGCCTAGCAAGTGCAAGGTCTCAAATTCAATTCCCAGTACCACATACCACAATGCCGGGAGTGGTGGCTCATGCCTATAATCCCAGCACTCAGGAGGCAGAGGCAGGAAGATTGTTGTGAGTTCTAGGCTGGTCTGGGCTACATAGTGAGTTCAGGGACAGTCTAAACTACAAAGCTAGACCCTGTCTCAAAAACAAACAAACAAACAAAAAAACAGGCAAAAAAAGATACACTACAAAGAAGGAATTTATAGTTCAATAAGATAAGACATATACAGGTAACTTAGTGGTAAAGACCATTTTCTAGCTTAGCACTGCCTATGAGAATATAAATGAAGAATATTTTCACTTTGGAGTTAGAGCTACTGAAAAGCCTGTCAATTACAGAATATAATTTGATTTCTTTTTCTTTCCTTTTTTGGTACTGGAGATCGACTTGGGAGCTTGCACTTAAGAGGCAGGTGCCCTAACCAATGAGCTATACCCCTGGCCCTTAAAGAATACAATTTGTAATTACAGAGATAGATAAAAGAATTTCTGATGCTAAGAACAGCTAAAAAGAAAAGGCTGCTAAAAAGCTGAATCAACACCAGAAATTATCTCTCTCTAGACTTTCACACAACATTTCTCTAGACATAACACACAAACACAAATCTCTATATACTCATTATGGGATGGGTTGTGTCTTTCTTGCATCATATTTCTGACCAATATATTAAGTTAAAAGGTTGAATGAGAGACCAAAAAAGAAAATATATCTGAAGGCATTGTTTACAAAGACACTAAAACACTGATAGAAGTGTACTATGGTAAAGAAGACAAAAAGACTTACATTGTGTGTAGAGGAAAAGATGGGAAGTACTATGAAAACTGAGCATAGTCACTGGGGTATCTGAAGAGAAGAGGACATAATGGAGGGATGCCTACCTGATAAACCGCAATTCAATAAACAAGGTTTACAATGAGAGATATGAACGAAAGCATCTATTTGAGATGAATTCCTACATTAGAATGATGGAGGGAGAAATTCTAGGGACAGAATGGAAGAGCAAACAAAAGAACAAGCACACTGAGATTTCAGAAAATGTTCAGAGTCCTTTCCTGAAATGCAACAGACACCACTTACAGAGCTGTAACCTGTCTTTTCTTCATCACATCAACCTCAGAGAATTAAGGCCTGGAGAAACAGTGTAAGAAAAACTGCTATTATGACGGCTATGAGTGTATTCTTGACTCTAACTTAGGAAACAAGGGTTTTTGCAGGATCCACAGGATAATATGGTAGCTTGCAAATACAGTATGATCTTGAAGTCTCACATATCTCATGCTAAGGAAAGGAACAGAAAGGCATATGCTCTGACCAACAAGAAACAAAAATAATAATCTGAGAAGTTTAGACTCTACATGGCACAGAATGGTACTACAATTAGTTGGGATAAAAGTAAAACACAATCAAAACAATTTTTAGAGAAAGCAATCTGTAGTGAAGATTAACAGAAATGAGGCACAAAAATTCAAAGGCAGGGCCAGGAATGTAGCTCAGTAGTTCCATGCCTGCCTGGCAAGCACAAGATCCTGAGTTTGATGGGGAGAGGTCATCTAGCTGAACATCAGCATAGGCAACTTGATCCGAGGGAAAATAATATATCCTAAGCAAAAACAAACAGACAAACAAAAAACCCTTCAATAAAAGAAATCTAATAAATGGTACTTAAAGACTTTTTTTATACCACTTTCTCAAACCAATAGACAGTATCATGTTTAACAAAATACCAATATGAGTAAAATCAGATTCAAGACACTGATGCCCATCAACCTTACTGTGGAAGTACTAGATGATACAGTCAGAGGAACACATTTTCAGCATTAGGAAGACAACAAAGTGATCACTGCAGAAAATTTTTTTAAATTTTAAGTATTTTAGAAGTATGAGAGTTCCTTAAGACAGCTTTTTCGGTAAATGGCAAATAGTTTTTGAAAGTAGCATCAAAATATAGTACAGAGACAAAGGTCAAACATATAATGCAAAGTATGAATTAAGTAAAGTAAGAGATCTGGGGAAAAAATGCAGTCTCATCTCTAAGTCTTCTACTCTGTTAATGTAATCATTCACTTCCAGGATTTGTACTATAATGAATCCATTACCACAGAATTCTGTTAGTAGTTTTAAAGTCAGAATTCTAAAAATCACTTAGTTGTACAGACAGAAAGTAAAAGTCAAGGGGCTGGTACCCATGAACTCCCGAACAAAGATGTTACTCTGTCATTGTTTTCATTTTCTGAGATCTACTTCTCAATACTAATCTTACTTCTGCACACGCACGTGCAGACTTCTGTAACAGCACACTTTTTAAAAAAAGAAGAAGAAAAGAAAAACTCGGTAGCTGATAAGTTAACAAGTGAATTATCAAGATGAGACAAATCAGGAAATGGACCTTGAACTAATTTTAAATTCTGAATGTTCTTTCCATGGCAATACATTACCTAAGACCTACGACCTTATACATTATACATAATACCTGTGGAGATGTGAATGTGTAGCTTATATTCTAGGCCACTTTCAGAACAGACATTACTTGATAAATCACAACTTCCCTCCAGAATTCTGTAAGCAACCAGTAGTTCTTTTAGTCACAAATACATAAAAAATCCTTAAAATGTATTATGTAACTGGGGTTAATATATCTGGAGGAATAAACTGGCATAAATACTGAAAAGTAGGAGAATGTCAGTAGCAGCTATACTTAAAAACAGCTGTCTTTTCAATCTTTTTCAACTACATGGAACATTATTTCAATCTGGTGGGTTTTTTTTGGGGGGGGGGCAGTACCAAGGATCAAACTTAGGACACTACACTTACAAAGCAGGCAGTGGCACCAGTGAGCTAAATCCTCAGCACTACATGGAACATTATTAAGTAGATATACCACCTTCTCACTGAAACTTTACTGATAAACATCTAACATAGTCTTATTTAAATTTAAAAACTACTGGGCTGGGGATTTAGCTCAGTGGTTCCGGTACCTGTCTTGCAAGCGCAAGGATCCGGG
Organism: Petromus typicus; assembly: GCA_004026965.1. NCBI lineage: Eukaryota > Metazoa > Chordata > Mammalia > Rodentia > Petromuridae > Petromus > Petromus typicus. Next base: position 32,072 of record PVIR01006339.1, read on the forward strand.
TTCATCCCCAGTAACCACATACCATACTGGAGATTCACACCCAGCAGCAACCAGTACCACATACCATGGTGCCGGGCGTGGTGGCTCACACCTGTAATCCCAGCACTCTGGAGGCAGAGACAGGAGGACTGCTGTGATGAGTTTGAGGCTGAGCTCAGGGCCAGCCTGAACCACAAAGCGAGATCCTATCTCAAAAAACCTTAAAAAAAAACTACTAAAAAGTTTGTGCATATAGCATTTTAATGAACAGTGTCTTTTCCAGACAGATTCTTAGTATTAGGAAATTTATATTCTCACATATGTCGCTTTGATAGATACTGCCAAATTCCATTCCATGAAGGTGGTATGCTTCCTCCCAACATTACAGATAGGAGGTTCTGTATCTTTATAATTTCAGCATCTTTTCCTATTATTTAGTCATTCACATTTCTTCTAAGAGAATTCTGACTTTTCCAGTCCATTTTTTATTGTTTTATTTTTTTTGTTTTATTTATTTTTTGTTTTTATTTATTATTTATTGTTTTATTTTTATTTTTTATTGTTTATTGTTTTAAGGTGTTTATACATTAGAGATATATAAATTGGACTAAACTGTGGTAGTATCAATTTAGTATGTGTAACTGCATGAAGAGGCAGAAAAAAATGAGACAAACGTATGAAATAAAGGACCTAAACATCAAATGAAGAAAATAAAGACTTGAAAAGAGATATGAATAAACTCATATATCCAGATGGAGATTTCAACACTTCTCAGTACTTGACAGAATAACGTAGGAAATGAGTAGACATAAAATTCTTGAACCTATCAACTAATTTGACTTTAAATTTACAGAAGATTTCATCCTAAAAAAAATAAGAGTATACAGGGAGCAAAGAGTGTATCTCAGAGGTTAAAATACATACACACACACCTGCGCACATGCACACAGGGATACACACCTTTAATTCAAAAACATACATTAAATTTGCCAAGACAGAACATACTTTAAAAAATAAGACAGTATTTGTGGATTTCACAACTCAGCCTCTCCAAGATTAGGAATGAAGACAATGGAAAATAACAAACTAGGGCAGAAAAGGGCAGAAGTGGATGCCTGGGAGCCAGGTGACAAGAAAAAAGAAAAATGAAGCCTACAGAGAAATTGAAGGGGGAGAACACAATGTGCAAAGGGGAAGGAACAACCTGCACTTCTTTCCAGCTCAGGAGAAAGGAAGATTGAATCTAAAGGGATAAAGTAAAGGCAGGGACTCAGAGCCCTTCAGGGACAAATGCAGCAGCGAAACAGACCAGCAGATATGGTGCATGCTGCAACAGCTGGTGCATGCCACATCCCCTGCAAAGTGTTTGGATGCCATTTCAGGACAGGACTGACTAAACCTGGGTTGGCTTCACTTCAGGGCTCCCCAGGATATGCTCCCACAGTGAATGAGTGAGGGATAGCTACAAGAGACAGGCATGGTCGGAAGCTACAGTCAGGCTAGCAAGAGATCAATATAGGGGTGTAAACTGAAGGTCTCAGGCCCCACCCCATGGCCAGAGGACAGACTCAGCCTGAATCTGGACTTGAAAGTTGCAGAACTGGCACTTTTTCCCTAATCTGAGGCCTACTGCTGATAGCATCTACCATGAAGCTGGGCTCCGATTGTCTTCTCCACCTATTGGAGTGAGCAGAAAATGTCTTAAATTCAATACAGCCCCAAAATTTGACCTTGGAGAAAATCTCACATTGGAAATCACAGAGAATGTTTCTCTTTTAATTTAAAAATGTCCCTCTTCAATTATTTTGCTTTTATTTTACTCTATATAATTTCTGGGTTTTTCCTTCCTTTTTTTTTTTTTTAAACAGGGTCTCACTTTGTACTTCAGGCTGGGCCTGCGCTCAGCCTTGAACTCAACAGCAATCCTCCTGCCTCTGCCTCTGCCTCTCAAGTGCTGGGATTACAGGCATGAGCCACCAGCATGGCACTGTGATAGGAGGTTCTGATTACCGGTGGGCGTGAGTCTCCATGCCTGGCACTGTTGTATGTGGCTACTGGGGATCGAAGGAGGGCTCTTGTGCTTGTAAGGTAGACTCCAGAATCCCTAAGCTAAATCCCCTGGCCCTTTCCTTCCTTCTTAATTTTATCTTCTACTTATCAGTAGTTTTATTCTCTCATCATCCCTTAATTCTCTAACCAGTGAGGAACCAATAGTATGAGTGCTACAGCCGCCTGTTTATAACACTGAAAGCCCTAAAAGGTTTGCCATAACTGTTCTATAAACATCTGTCTATTCCCCAGTAAGATTCCTTTTAACTTTTCTCTCCTGTCCTCATATCACAGAGTTTAAGGTTTCAAAGCTTTCTTCTTGTGTTCCCATTTCCAAGCCCTGTACCTCTAATAGTATAACCACAAAGCATTATCAATCTTTTGATAGTCAATGCTTCAAAGTTACTGTTAAATTCTATACTATTATTTGTGGAAATATAGCTGTCTCATTTAGTGCCTATTATCTGTAAGTCAATTCCTGGGTTGTCTTACTGTTTATACCATAATCTGAATTTCTTCTCTAGAATTACAAGTGGTGTATCAATGACTTGTATGATATGTTAATATCTAACTTGTTTCAGAGGATACTACTGTAGCTACTTTACTTCATATTAACAATCTCACAACTGTCACGTTCTCAGAAAGATAATACTCAGATTACTTTGTGATATTAATGATATTAAATTCCCAGAGAACATGAATTCTGGGCCAACTATATTGGATCTTCCCCTCCCAAACTAACCAGTGTGGTTGCATCCTGGAGCTGAGAAAAGGATGATATACTGCCTTGTCTAAACTACATTACTGAAAAGCAACTAAAAAATTTCCTATACTAAAAACAAAGTGAAAACAGCAGGTACACAGCAGGTTAGAGAAAATATAATTAAACAGATAATGGAATACCTACAACGATGCAGAAAATTTTAGAAAAAGCTAGATGAGCTAAACAAAATGATATAAAACATGAATGACCGATTAGTTTACCAAAGAATTAGTCCATGAACAAGTTTCAATCAGAAATCCAAGAGATTAGAAATCTTATTGAAAGAATGGCTAGCATAACCAATGTTATGAACAGAATTTCAGAACAAGAAGACAATGATACTTTCAAAGACCAACTACTCAAAGACACCTTAAAAAACAAATGAAAAATGGACCCAATAATTGCTACATAATGCAATGAACACTAATTTGAGAATAACTGGAACAAATAAAAATATGGAAAACCACAAAGGTCATAAAAATATTAGTTCACAGAAATAACAGAAAGCTTCCCAGATACTGGAAATTAAACAACATACCGATAAGCGAGGTAAATGGAGTCCCAAATAGCCATGACCAAAACAGACCTTCTCTATACCACATTATATTCAAAATCTTAAAATCTGTTAAAGAAAAGGGATCACATATAAAAGTAAACTCATTTGAATTAAAGCTGACTTCTCAACACAAAATTTAAAGTCTCAGTGGACTTGAAGTATTCCATGTCCTAAACAATAACAAGTTTCAACCACTAACTACGTATTCTGCAAAACTTTAAAACTGACAGAAAAATAAGGTATTTCCATGACAAGAAGCACCCCCAATAAAGTCAAGACAAGTAAATCAGTATTACAAAAAATCCTTAAGGGTGAACTAAAAAGAAACAATGAAGTCAACAATGCTAATAAGTTAAAAATAATGAATACAGCTACTAGGAGCAGCTAAGCAACAGGGAAAAAAAATAAGGAAATCAGCAACATGAAAATAATCCATTACAGATTAAGTCAATTATCTCTCAGTAACAACTCTCAAATTTGAGTGGTCTCAATACTCCTATCAAAAAAGACACAGGCAGGATGGATCAAGAAACAACCTGACAATATGCAGCCCACAAGAAACACATTCATTTAAAAAAGAAACTCACAGATCAAAAATTTAAGAGTGGAAAACAATATTCCATGCAATGGGAACACAGAAAAAAAACAGGAGTTGCTATCCTAATTTCAGAAAAAGTAGTTTACAAGCTAAGACTAATCAGAAAAGACAAAAAAGGTCACTAAATATAGGTTATATAGGAACAATTTAACAGGAAGAGATAAAACTATAAATACACATACACCAAATACAGTCATTCCTCAGCTCATGAACACTTTTGCTTACAAAAAAATCTGCTTAACAGGAATATCTAGCAAAATTTTGTTTCTGTTTGCACACTATTATCAGGTGACAAGCACAGAAACTCAGCCATCTTTCCTGCACAAACACAAATATGGCCATCTTTTCTAGAATCATGGAACTTAGATTCATGAACTGAGGTACTACTGTACTAGCATACAACTTCATAAAACAAACAATAATGGACATGGAAAATCAGATAAGTATCAATATAATTATAATGTGGGACTTCAATATCCCACTGCCACAAATGAACAGATCAACTAGGCAAAATTTAAAAAAAAAAAAAAATCAAAGAAATAATCAGACTTGAACCAACCTTCGAAGAAACTGATATATTAATAAATACCTACAAAGTTCTACAGAATATACATTCTTCTCAGCAGTGCATGAGACTCTCCAACAGACCACATACTAGCCCATAAACCATGCAAAGAACTGAAATTACCCCATGTGTATTACTGACAATATGGCAAAGAAGCTACAAATAAATGGCCCAACACTCCCCCCCCCACAAATTAACTGCAAGAACTGTACCAACATATATGAATTATTTTCTTGAATAATGAGTCACAGATAAAAAATTAAAGAAGAAAATAGTTCCTATAATCAAATGATAATACCAGTACAACAAACTGGAAACCATGGCATACAATGAAAGTGGTTCTAAAAAGGAAGTCTACAAACATGGATCTGCATATTAGAATAACAATAGAAGCTCAAATAAACAAGCTAATGATACACCTCAAGGTCCTAACATAACAAGAACAATCCAAGTCCAAAGCCACTATGAGCAAGGAAATTATAAAGATCAAGGTAGAAATAATGAAAACTAGACTTAAAAAAAAAACACAAAGAACCAAGGAATTCAAGACTTGGTTCTTGAAAGATAAAACAAACTCTTAGCCAATCTAGTCAAAATAAAGAAAGAAAAGAATCAATTAGAAATGAAACAGGAAAATCACAACACAATTCTTTTGAAGTCCTAAGATTAATTACTGTTAGTTACTCTGAGAACCTATACTCCAATAAAATGGATAAATTCTTATATACATATAAACTATCAAAGCTGAACCTAGAAATACAAAATTTCTCAATAATTCACTATCAATCAGTGACATTGAAGACTTACAAAACAAAATAAAAACCCACCGACAACTTAAAAAGCCAAAGTCCAGAAAGATTCACTGTCAAATTCTATAAGAAGTTTATAGAAGATCTAACACTAATACTCTTCAAACTCTTTAATGAAACTAAAAGGGAAGCAGCACTCTCTAAGTCATTCCTGGGAGCAAGCATTATTAACCTGATTCCAAAACCAGAAAAGGACCTACCAAAAAAGAACTGGAAACCCCAATCTTTTTTATGGACAGAGAGGCAAAAATCTCCAGTAAGATACAGGCAAACAGAACATACCAAATCAAACAGGCTGTGTAAGGAGTAAACGAAACAACAAGAAGGTCACTAGGTGTCTGGCATGGTCCTTCCCTTTTCCCCAAGAAAACTGCCTGGCCATAAGACAGTTCCTTGCCCAAATAGCTTTTCTTCCTTTTTCTCTTACACTGATATTTTAAGTAAAAGCCAGAGTTCTCAGCTTCTATGCTACTCTTGAGAGGCTGCCTAAGGCTAAGTGCTCTGAGTTGAGATGGCCCTCTGAGCTCTTGGTGACTAAAAAGCAAATCATCTCCAAGTAATTTTTTGCACTGCCACACACCACAGTCACAGGCTACAACACAAACCACAGCCAACATCATACTAAACGGAGGTAAGCTGAGAGCTTTCCCTTTAAATCACAAACACAAGGAGACCAGTTATCACCATTCCTCTTCAATACAGTTCTCAAAACATTAGCTACAGCAACTAGACAAAAGAAATCAAAGTCATATAGACAGGAAAAGAAGTTAAATCAGTATTTGCATTATCCTCACAGATGTCCTCCAAATTCTGCCAAAACACACCTAGAAAAAATAATCAAAGTTTGGCAGCAAAAGTCAATAATGTTCCCATATACCAACAAAAACTTCAACTCTCTTGGAAGACAAGTAGTTAAAATGCTTGAAGATATAGTTATAGGCAAAAACTTTATGAATGGAATCAGATAGGACACAAAACAATACTAAAAGTCAGCTAATGGGGTCACATCAACTTAAAAAGTTCCTATACAGCAAAAGGAACTACCAGCAGAATGAAGAGACCTACTGAATGGTAAAAAATTTTGCCAAACACTCCTCAAACAAAGGACTAACATATAGAATATTTAAAGAACTCAAAAACATGGCCCTTCCTCCACATTTAAAAAGCTAATAAAAAATGGGAATCTGAAATGAACTGACACTTCTCAGAAGCACAAAACGCCAATCAATACATGAAAAAATGGTTGAAATCACTGGACATTTCAGAAATACAAATTTAAACATTAACATTGCACCTCACTCCAGAAAGAATGGTTATCATCAAGAAGTGAGCAAAAAACACCAAAGAGGCTGTGGAGAAAAAGGAATCCTGGGCCGGGGAGTTAGCTCAGTGGTTCTGGCGCCTGTCTTGCAAGTACAAGGGCCCGGGTTCAATTCCCTGGCAACCACATACAATGCTGGGCGTGGAGACTCACGCCCAGCAGCAATCAGTACCACATACCACAGTGCCAGGCACGGTGGCTCATGCCTGTAATCCCAGCCCTCGGGAAGCAGAGGCAGGAGGATTGCTGTGAGTTAAAAGCTGAGCTCAAGGCCAGCCTGAACTACAAAGCGAGACCCTGTCTCAAAAAAGAAAAAACAAAACAAAACAAAAAAAAAGGAATCCTGCTTCAGTGTTGGTGAAAGCATAAACTGGTACAAGTACTATATAAATCAGTATGGATATCCCTCACAAAACTAGTAAAATTCCATTTGACCAACTACTCACCTTGTAGGCAAGCTCCTACAAGAGTTAAAGACATCACCCCAGAGTGATGAGTGCATATCCACATTTACAGGAACACAATCCATAACAGCTAATTCTTGAACACAGACTGTATGTTCATTGACATATGAATGGATAAAGAAATTGTTGTATTTATATACAATGGAATATTGTTCTTCCATAAAGGATAAACTTGAGCCATTTGTAGGAAAATGAGTACACCTTAAGAACATAATGTCAGCTCAAGTAAATCAAACACACAAGCTGAAATATTGCATGGTTCTCTTACATGAGAAACTCAAGATGCAAATAAAGTGGATATAAAAGATAACAGAAGAAACAAAGTTACTGTAATTCAGCATGGACAATGTATTTAAAAGTGTACTTTGTTTTAATATAATCACCTTATATGTTTTATATGGCTTTTGGCCTATTAACCTGTTTGTTAATCTGTATACATGATCATTAATTTTATAAGGACTTATAAATAAACTTGATGCTGCAAAATAGGGGTGTGGAATGTGAGAAGACAAAAAGAGTTGAGATATGTTATGTATTGTACCAATTTCCCACAATGACTGTAATCACTATGTATTGGAAACATACTAACACAAATTTTTTAAAAGACCACAAAAAATGATACTTATCATAGTTGTTGAATAAATTAACTGATGTTTTAATCAATCCATTGATACTATCAATATCATTATTTAAAAATAAACCATAAAATGATACATCAAAAATATTTATGCAAATATTATATGAATGAAATAATCAAAGAATGTCTTCTAACAGTAATGCATTAAACATGAAATCAATAACAGAAAGCTAATGGGAAACACTCTAAATATCTGGAAATTAAATTTCTAAGTAATTCTCTCGTCAAAGGAATTATAACTAGAAAAAATCTTCAAATAAATTTTTAAAACAATATAAAAGTTTGCTATTTGGTTAAATACTTAGGAAAAACTTGTAACAGTGAAATTTATTAGAAATATAAAATCTCAAATCAATGACCAAGCTTTCATCTTAAAAATCTAGAAAAACAATAAATTAAACACAAAATATTTTTTTAAAAAAGCAGGAAATAAGATGAGTGAAAAATCAATGAAACAAAATAAAATAACAAGAACAAAAGAAACCAAAAGTAGTTATCTAGAAACAACAAAATAAAAATCTAGCCTTATTATCAGTTAAGAAAAAAGACTGAATATTAACAAGTGAAAGTAGCCATGACATTTTATATCAGATTAAAGATTAATATGAAAAACTTTGTGCCAGTAACCTTGGCAACTTTTACAATACTGACAAACTTCTTAAAAGACACAGGCTACAGAAAAGTCAAAGCAGATACCCTTAATAACCCCTCATTAAATTTTCTTTAACACCCTTCCCATAAAGAAAAATGTGTGTCAATACAGTTTGATAAAATTCCATCAAATTTTTAAAGAAATATATTTTGTATACAAACTCTCCCAGAAAAAGGAAGAAATAGTTCTCAACTTATATTAAGGCCAGCATTAGTCTGATTGGGGGAGGGGGCTTTTAATTAAATAAGTACAGACCAAAACATCTGCTAAGATAGATAAAAAGACCTTTGCAGATTTTTTAGCAAAGCAAATGTATAATGCAGGAGAAGGATAATCAGGAGCAAAATGGGGTATATTCTCAGAAAGCATAAATGGTTTAATGTTTAAGTACTAGTGCAGTTCACCATTAAACAGTAACGTGTACATGCACGTACATATGTGTGTGTCCCAGAAGGAAGAACAGTTGGTAATTTAAAGGCAGATTTCCTTTATTACCGTTAAAGATTTTTAATATACCAAGGAACTTACGTTCACAGATTGAAATAACTAAAATTAAACTGATTTCATGGAAGCTTCTTACCGTGTCTCATAGAACAGAATTCCACAAAAGTCAGGAGTTCAGAAAAAGCAATCAACACCATTTGCATATTTTATAATTTGTAACAACACATTTTAAAAGCTTCTAATATACAGAAAAGAATATATTCCAGTAGGGCTTTTCATTCACACTAATACTTTTTCAACTACAGGAGAGACAAAATAATCACTCACAGCCATTATTTATCTAAAACCATACTCAAAAATCAAAACCCTAATTTTCAAAAATTTAAACACTAAATATTATTTAAAAATATCTTAACATAAATGTTTAAGACAAATTTTGATACTTTGACAGCTTAAATTATGTGGCATCTCCCTAGTCTTACAAGAATTTGGCTAGATAATGCTTCATATTCTTCTCTCCTCACATTTGTTTTCCTTTGTAAATGAGCCTTACAAATGAATGTAATAATTTTATCTCCAAATTAACAACACTGACAATTCATAAAATTATTTAAAATTTTTCCTTATGCCTGTATCTTTAATTTTCAGAATCTTAAACTTAAAAAAATAATACTAATATTCTTTCATCCAAATGTTTCATATATATCTGATCTTAACAGATTTCACAGAAGTTCTTTAGATTTTTGCAACATATAAAGTATTCCCTACATAGTTCTAGCATTATAGACTAACTTTATACAAATCAGAATGAAAAACAAAATTACAGTGTAACTGAAACTTCAAGGAATTAAGTTCAAATGAATTTATGTATAATAAATCATATAAATATGGCTTTAAAAGCACAATGATTGTTAACTGCATTTAAAAGTACACAAATTTAGCAAAGCTTTTAGGATCTTCTTTAAAACAGGAATTAAAGTTCCAGGAGAGGAGGAAAAAGGTCCATATTTGGGAGCACACAATTACCAACCATGAGTGTGGATTAGGTGTCTGTGCTTTCCAAAATACAGAACAAAGTGAAAATGCTATTTTATTATATATTTTATGAGTATTTTGAGCTTTCTGTTCTGTTCCACTAATCCACCTGTATTAATACTCAAAGCAAACATTTTTATAATTTTAATAGTGGAAAGTAATATGTACTGTCCTTTTTATTCATCTTTTTAAAAAACTGGCCATTTATAGCCAATACATTACGAATTCCTATTTTAAAAACTTTCAATTAATATAAAAATTAATTGAAGAAAACTAATAGTAACATTTGCTATTACTATGACCTTGCAAAATAAGGACCATAATCATACCTACAAAAAGACTGTTACTATGTAGGTTAGCAAGGAACAAAAACTAAGAAAATGAAGATGTAACTGGACTATAGGTGACCTTGTAGCAAAGAGAGGTAGAAAATGTACTGAAGAGTAGCAAAAGCAGTAACAAGGTGACTGACTTTTCATTCATGTAGGCAGACTCAAAGGAAGAAAAAATAAAGAGTTACATGTTGAGCACTGGAAATATTTGTGTAAACAGGATGAAACAAGGACCTCTGGTACAAATGAAACTCTAAACTACAGGGAAAGCTCCACAAAATAATCTAAATACACCTAAGTAACTATACAGGAAAACTAAAGTGAGCATTCCTTAGTTTCTCTGATAAGTAATTATGCCCTTCTACTAATAAAAATGGCTAGAGGGTCAGGGTTTTAGTTCAGTGGCACCACAACTGCCTTGCAAGGGCAAAGTCTTGAGTTCAATCCCCAATACTGCTGAATGAATGAATGAATTGAGTAGAATTATAGAATAAGGTAATGGGCATGTGGCAACTTAAAATAAAAACAGTAGGGTCGGGGATTTATTACAGTGGTTCCAGCGCCTGTTTTGCAAGTGCAAGGGCCGGGGTTCAATCCCCAGTAACCACATACTGCAATGCTGGGCCTGGTGGCTCATGCCTGTAATCTCAGCACTTGTGAGGCAGAGACAGGAGGATTGCTATGAATTCAAAGCTGAGTTCCAGGCCAGCCTGAACTACAAAAGTGAGACCCTGATTCAAATATATAAATAAACAAACAAATATTGCAGGAAATATGAAAACGAGTACAACAATAATATGTAGAAGAATTTCCAAGTAAGTGCTAAAGACCTAGTTCAGAAGAGACTCAAAGACTGAATCTATAATGTCATAGCATCAATCTACAATATTATAGCTCTTACTAACTTAAGTTTATTAGCAGTGTGTCCATTTCTAATACGAAGTTATGCACATCCATACTTTCAGCAAGCATCCATACTTCAACACATTTTTGGAATGTGTGTAGAGGAAAGTCATCTCACATCCTTTAATTCTTCACCCAGATGACTCACAAGCAAGGCTTGACAAGCAGGATTTTAATTGTGCAATTACTTCAAACATAACTTGTTATTCTCTACTGAATATCTGATCCTTTTCTCCATTCCTTTATCTACAAACTTCGTAAGAAAGACTCCAGGATTATACTACATTTAGGTGAACTTATTATCTCCAGTTTTTAATTATAAACTTCCATTTATTACCCATCAAAAGGTCTCAACCTAATCGGACTTATTTTAATGCTGCACAGTTGGGAATAGTTAGCCTACATATTTATAAAGAATTCCTCCACATTGAGTCTCACAAACAATGCTAGGAAAATAATAAAATACTGCTGTAAGGAAAGGAATTATCCTCAGAATGCACTATAAAAACATGCAGGTACTTAAAAATATACTCTAAAATGTATCAAGCATTTCACTGAAGCTGAAAATATAAACATCAGACTGTACCTCAGAAGCTCAGAAATTATAGATTAGAAGAGCAATGGCATGAATATTCAAAGTAACCTAAAATATCCATATTCAGCTTTCATCTGTTACCCCATTTAAACAGGTGAGTATATCCAGGTGTTTTTTATTTGTTTATTTTTAGCTAATCCTATAATGCAATTGAGTCTTATAACAATTATTCTTCAACTTCCGGGTTGTTTGGGCTACTTGGCCACCTGCTTGCTTTAGTTATTCACTGTTAAACAGAAGTAAAGCTATACCCCATAAAGCTCTGATGTTAAAATAATTTACACATGGGCCAGGGAGTTAGTTCAGTGGTTCTGGCATCTGTCTCACAAGCGCTAGGGTCCAGATTTGATTCCCTGGTAACCACATACAATACCGGGGGTGGAAACTCACACCCAGCAGCAATCAGCACCACATACCACAGTGCCGGGTATGGTGGTTCACGCCTGTAATCCCAGCACTCAGGAGGCAGAGGCAAGAGGATTGCTGTGATGTGAATTTGAGGCTGAGCCCAGGGCCAGCCTGAACTACAAAACGAGATCCTGCCTCAAAAAATAAAATTAAATTAAATTAAAATAACAATAATAATAATTTACACAAAAACTTAAGAAAAATTCCATGTACCACTCAGTAAATATTTTACTATCATAATCACAATGTCCATCAAAAAACACTTATACATACATACACAAAATGCTAATAAATAATAGTACCTGATACCTTTTATTGAACATACTTTATTTGGACTATGATTTAATCCTCATTAGTATGCACTATTACCACACCATTTGATGAATTTGGGGGGACAAGGCTATTTCAATTGGAATCATCTCTTCACTTCTTTTGTGCATCTAGCCACAAGTATCCAATTCTTCCACATGATACGCACTTTATAAGTATTAGCCTGATTATTTCAAAGTCAAAATTACATAACAATTTTTCTATTTCTTAATTTATAACATTTTTGTTCTGGAGACAAGGTCTCACCATGTTGCCAAGGCTGGCCATGAACTTCTGGGCTTTAGCAATTCTGCCTCAGTCTCCCAAACCACTCTGACTACAGATGCACATCATCACAGCCAGCTATAGTTATTGATTACAAACAACAAATACCAACATCCTCATCTTTCATGTTTGTAAATTCTGTTCACTTGGATTTTAAGTTTCCCAAAGGCAGGAGCCTAATCCAGTCTTGTTTCTGGATCCTTCAGCCTCCAAATGGTACTACATACAAAAAATGGGAACTTATCAAGTAAACATTCCCTAATTTAGTATATCAGAAGATTTTACCATAAAAGTTTTAAACAATTTTAACAAGCAAACCTTAATACACTCATTCATCCATTCTTCCTTCTTCAAAATACAATTTAAAAGACTCTCACATATACAGAATAATTTCTGGTGTCTGCTCCCCTTTTAACCAGTCAGTTATAAAGTCTTAAGAGAAACAGGAATTTCAAGAACTCCCAAACACACAGTGCTTTAAGAAGCACATTTCAGCACTGAACAAGCAGAGATTCCTTATATTTTCAGTAATCAACAGAGATTACCATCAACCTCAAATCCTATAGTAATAAAAAGTAATGATTAATAAATTTGGAAGACCTGAAATCAATTGGGTCTAAAAGGATTACATCCAGGAGCCCTCAAACTTTTCACTGTATATAAATTGTGTACCACACTTTAAGAGAATGCTGACTTAATGAAAACTTTCAAAATTTCTCATAAGGAAATCTTCACTGGACATTAATAAATAAGAGAAGGTAACAGTAAAAGACACTAGAGAAGAAGTTGAGAGTCTTGATTAAGTTTCCATAGGCACGGGCCAGGGATTTAGCTCAGTGGTTCCCACGCATGCCTTGCAAGCACAAGGGCCCAAGTTCGATTCCCAGTAACCACATACAGAGTGTGTGTACAGCCAGGCGGGGTGAGTACCACATACCACAATGCTAGGTGTGGTGGCTCAGGTCTATAATCCCAGCACTAGGGAGGCAGAGGCAGGAGGATTGTTGAGTTCAGGACCAGCCTGAACTATAAAGTGAGACCCTTTCTCAAAAAAAAAAAAAAAAAAGTTTCCACAGGCAGAGCACAAAATCATGGTCCAAAATTCTATATTTAGGGCATGTATTTTAGTTTTATGTCTGTACAATTTACCTTCCTTTTTCTCTCCTTAGCAATATGTACCCATTATAATGGAATATGCTACTATCAAGAAGGTTTATACTTTTTATTTAAATCCCTTGACTCTTCTATGTACATCCATCCTCTCTCTACACCCATATCTTCATCTTTTAATAATACAAACTTATCCCGTAGGTTTACTATACTTGCATTTTTAAGAACTGCTGCTCCTCTCACAAGAAACTTAAATTTATGTCTATATAAAACAGACTAAAACTGGCCTTGAGTATCAACTAGCACTTACCACAGAGAATGGCACACCATTATATACACTCAGGAAACACTAAAATATTATGAAAAATAATCTATTTTTGCCTAGATGCTCCTTTACTTGTGAAGGGACTGACTCCTTCATTTTCTTTCCAGAGCACAGCCTTAATCTTCATCTTCCATTTCTCTCACCTCTCTCTGCCATAGGACTCGAAGACTCCTTCCTATCTCTTGTACCTTCTTCCTCTATCCAGGAATTAAATTCAAGCTTTATGACTAGGAGATCCTGCTTTCTCAAGCTCTGGAATACTGGGAATATACATATCTATAGAATTCAGAAAAGAAAGGACTTGAGAGAAGACTGCCTACTTAGAACACAGGAGGACACAATAAAGGAAATCAGGCCTGGAGCAGTGTGATGAATGGGGCTGTATGATAGGACAGTTTGTGAGTGTCTAATGAATGACAGGGTCAGGAGAATAAATTGCATATCCCACCACATTGACAGCTGCTAGATTGTAAGGCAGAAAAAAATCAAAAGCTAAAAACTGAAATATAAAAAATAAATACTATTTAATCCTCATTTTCTAATTACCATACAACACAACCATCACTAAATGGGTTGATTATATGTTAATTTACACCAGATAAAATTAAACTGTAATTGTGCCTTTAACTATTAGATTTTATAGATAATACAGAAAGGTGATTAACTGGTAATTTTTAACCATAACAAATTGGTTTGCCAAATATATACCTACATTAAGACAGATGTAACTGTTTTCCATTGTTGCTATAACAACATACCACAGATTTGCGAATTAAACAACAGAAATTTACTCTTTCATAGTTCTAAAGGCTAGATGTCCAAGACCTAAGTGCTGGCGGGTAAGACTTCTCTCCTCAGCTCCACAGCCAGCTCTTTCTCTGTGTGTATCCCTGTAGGTATATATTTGGCAAACCAACTTCTGTTATGGTTAAAAATTACCAGTTAATCACCTTTCTGTATTATCTGGGCTATGTGTTATGTACCCCTCCAGCAATGCTAGTCACAGTGGGTTAGGGTTCCACTTTAAGACTTCATTAAACCTCAATTACCTCCTCAGTGGCCACCACCACCCAATCCAGTCATGTTGGTGCTTAAGGCTTCACCATAAGAATGTGGGAGAGAGAACCAGGGATTTAGCTCAGTGGTTCTGGCGTCTGCCTAGCAAGCACAGGTCCTGAGTTCCATCTCCAATACCACACACCACAATGCCAGGCAGGGTGGGGTTCATGCCTGTAATCCCAGCACTCAAGGGGCAGAGGCAGGAGGACTGCTATGAGTTTGAGGCTAGCCTGAACTACAAAGCGAGACACTGTCTCAAAACACTTACAAAAAAAAAAAAAAGAATGTGGGAGAAACAAAATTTGCTCTCTAATAACATATATAATAGCTGATCTTACTAGAACCTAGACTTGGAATATAAAATATCCCATTTTTAAAGCCAAGTTAATATTGAGGTAACAGGAGTACAAAATTAGGATCAAAACTCAAAAGAGGAAAAAGACTAGCTCTTCATTTGAGAGTAAGTAACTGAGTAAGACTTTTTAAAACGCTTAAAGCTAAACAAAGTGTCATTTTTGTTCTTCTTATATTCTCTAACTGTAATCAATTCATATTTTTCATAACCAAGTCAAGTCTTGCCTTAAAATTATCTTCACTCTACCCATTACCTAAGAACAAGAACCAGTGTTTATCTTTGATTTACTGTACCTCGCTTGCAAAGTAATCAGCATATAGTACGTGCTCAGTGAGTATCAGTCAGAAGAAAGGAAAAGGAGTAAACCAGGTGAGAAAAAAGGGAGAAGGAAGATATTCATCAATTTATGGCATAGCACAATTAATTCTGACTTGTTTTAATGGTACCCTGAAGATTACTAATTACTAACATTCAAAGGACATATGAAAATTTCAACTTTGGTTGCCTCTTGATTTCATGTCACAGCTTATACAAACAGAAAGCAAAAAAAATTTTCTGAATATAATGTGCAGCTTCCCCAAATGAACATGGGAATACCATCTGAAAGGAAAAAGAGGCACAACTGAAAAGACCTTTCAACGCTCACATGGGGGTCTATATAATTGTCAAGAAGTCTATCAGGTTGGCTTTTCAGGGTTTGTTTCTGCGGGTTATTTTTTGGCTTTTGCTTTGGCGTTGGGTTTGTTCACTTAGTGCTGGAGATTGAACATAGGGACTCATACATGACAAGTACATGCTCCACCATTAAGCTGAACTGTAGCCCTAGAATAGTTCCCAAACTCAATTAATTATACTTTTTAAAACAAAATTTTAAAAAACTTAACTCTCCCACAAAAATGCATCCATGAAACTAAATTTACACAACACCAACTTTAAAATACAGATATTAAAAATCAGCTCAAAGAATTTATTTATATTTATGGCTCAAATCTAGAGGGAAAAATAATTCAGAGTAAACTATATATAGACTCTTATGTGAGTCTTATTTTTGAAATATCAAGGAATACCAGAATTTTATATAGCAAATGTACAGCAGTATATAAATGTGCAGTGAGGTTTTAATCACATTTAAAAAATTATTATTATTATTATTATTATTTTTGGCAGGGTCTCACTTTGTTGTTCAGGCTAGCCCTGAGCTCAGCCTCAAACTCACAGCAACCTTCTTTTTTTTTTTTTTTTTTTTAGGTTTTTTGAGACAGGGTCTCGCTTTGTGGTTCAGGCTGGCCCTGAGCTCAGCCTCCAACTCACATCACAATCCTCCTGCCTCTGCCTCCCGAGTGCTGGGATTACAGGCGTGAGCCACCACGCCCGGCTCACAGCAACCTTCTTGCCTCTGCCTCTCAAATGCATCGATTACAGGCTACAGGAAGTGAGCCACCATGTCCAGCATTGTGGTAAAGTGGTACTGATTGCTAGTGGGCGTGAGTCACTACTTCTGGCATTGTTATATGGATCACTGGGGATGAACCCAGGCCCTTGTAATTGCAAGGCAGGCACCGGAACCACTGAGCTAAGTCCCCAGCCCCATATAAAAAATATTTTAATGGTGATGGACCTAACAGTTCCCACATGAACAGATACCTTGACCATTTTTAGTCTATGCTTCTCTATAAATTCAGATAATTTAGTAGGAAGCAAATGGTTAAGATTATACTACTACTTTATTCAGATGTGTCAAACCAGACTTTAACATACAACAGTTATTTAGAAGTAAAAACATTCCTTGAGCACAAGTGTGCTTATTATGTGGTTTTTCTTCTTCGTAACTGAAATTTAAGATTTGTTTAAGTTGCCAAAGTCCTTTATCACTGGGTTTTAGTTTGTTTTAAAAGCTTTCTAAGTTCTTCTCTTACATCTCAAGGGCAAAACAGGATTTTTTACAATGAAAAGAAAACAAAATAGCCACAGAAAATAAGTTAATACTGTCTTCATTTTGACATTAAGAGAAAAAATGCTGTTCACAGCATTCTTCTCAAAGCTTTTTAAAGAATGATAATAATATGTCTTTCTCATGATATAGTTGAGATCAAATTATATGCCTAACAATTACAACCAAGAAGTACTCATTTACATACCTTCCTTCAGTGTTTAGAACATGTTTACTGTTGACCAAATCACTCAAGTGGAAGATGTAAATAGGACACTACGTAACAAAAATCTCATTTCTTCATACTTCAATTGGTTTCCTACTCCCTCTATCAAATAACCAACATTTAAATATTGCCTTTCTTCAAAAGGTTTATAATTTTAAAAGCAAAAGGAAAAAAGCTTTAGTTAATAATTCCTTTAAAAAAAAAATCTGTGAGCCAAGATTTGCTTGCATCAATTATTTTTCTCCTCAGCGCACCTTGAGACCAGAAAGTATAAAAAATATAGATGACAGAAAAAAAGAGAAAAAAAAGTTTTGTAATCTAACCCAGTCAATTTATCTAAAAATATACCTTGGCTCACCACTACTGTCTTATAAGTTTAATATGTTCTTTGGTGTAGTAGTCTGCTTTTTTAATGTGTATATATAATTAACTTTATACGATCTTATAAGTAAATAAATCTTACACTGAAAAAATAAAAAGGGGTCGAGGGACGGGAAAGAATTGAAGTATGTTATGTACATGTACAATTCCCTACCGTGAATGTAATCATTATATACTACAATTATGTACTAATAAAAGTTAACAATAAATAAAAACCAGTATTTTCACCTTAAAAACTAAAAGCCCAAAGTAAAGAAAATTTGACATCTAAATTGAAATTAAGATTTAAAATTTCCTTGTATTCTAAATAAATTTCAGTTTACACATCCTAGCCCTAATAATTCTTACAAAAGGATGACAATTCCCAGACAGTGTACAAAGATGCACTTTATTTTTGGAAACCGGGTCTCACTGTGTAACTCAAGCTAGCTTCAAATTGGCATCAGCCTCCTAAGTGCTAAACAGTTTAAATTTTTGAGTGAGACAGGTAGTGTTAAATATCTGTAGAATACTGCTGAACCATTAGCTTAAGTTAGTTTGAAGTTTCAAAGCCAGATAATGTTATGGTATATTTCTTCCCATGCTCTCATATCTCTGCAAAACTGAGGCTCTAAAAATCTGTAACAAAGTAGAATAGGAAATGGGGATTGAGAATTTGATACTAGTTTAAGAGGTTGTGCAGTACTCAAGAGACACACATATTACATCAGAAAGAAATTTGGGCTACTTGAGAGTGGAATGAAAATATTTCTTAGAAGAAGAAATTCAAAGAATTAATGTATATTATTTATTCAAGAAGCTACTAAGATATCAAGACTTAAATATTTAAAAGTTACTTAGTCCTAATTACTAAACAAATGCAATTAGTCATGTATCACAATGACCACTTCAGTTAACAATGAACTGCATAAATTATAACGGTGAATGAAATTTGAATCATATAGCAATATATTACTGATGTTTGTGACAATGTTGACATAAGTAAATCAATGCTGTCAATAGTATTACGGTACAACACAAATATATATAGTACACATCACCTGACAATGGTAATGACTCTCACTGACTTGTTTACTATAACTTTTACCATTACAGTGTGTTCCATATACATATGAAAAGCTCCCAACAGTATACATGTTATACCAGCAGCAGCTATGCACAGCTCGAGTTTCTCTAGTTTCCTGACTGTATCAAGAAGCCATGTCAAGTGACTGGCCTGTACTATTTATATTTATGAAAGTATACTGTAAGATGTTTGCAAAATGATACAATTTCCTAGATGTGATTTTTTTAAAACCTGTCCTTAGCATTAAGTGATATATGATTGTAGTTAGCATTTCTTTAGATCTAAAGGATAGTGAAAACCCTGCTGCCAACTGCTGGTGAACTGAAAAAATTTGAGAAACTCTGGATATGCTACAAGGTAAAATTCTGCTGGGGTTCTAATTATATTAACTGACTAGCTTATATTATGGTCAAAAAGCTGTTTGAGCTGCGTGAGGGCTGTTATAAACTATATACAAATCTCAGAAGTCTTACCTTTTTTTCAAATAACTTTTTCTACCATTTACCATCTTGCTTTAAGTCTGCCTCTGCCCTAGAGTCTAGTTCTACAGCTCTTTTGAGAAGAAGTAGCTCCTATTTGCACAGTCATCTCCATCCCCTCTTTGGAATAATGAAGAAAAACATCTAGTATTCTTTTTTTTTCTTGAGGCAAGGTCTCACTTTGTAGTTCAGGCTGGCTCTGAGCTCAGCCTCAAATTCACATCACAACAATCCTCCTTATTCTGCCTCCCGAATGGTGGGATTACAGGCACGAGCCACCACCTCCGGCACTGTGGTATGTGGTACTGATTGCTGCTGGGCGTGAGTCACCACGGCCAATATTGTCTGTGGTTACCGAGGATCGAACCCGTGTCCTTGAGCTTGCAAGACAGGCGCCCAAACCACTGAGCTAAATCCTTGGCCCAACATCTAGTATTCTTATGATGCAGTCAAAAGCTCTTCAACAAAATTAACATAGGTCTTGGTAAGACCAGTCTACCAATGAAATACTATTAAATTTTCCAGAACATCACAAAATGCATTTGGAGCTGTTCCTTCTTGATCACTGTTTCTTTATGGAGCCCAAGGGCCCGGTGAGCCACCTCATGATCTGCTTACAGCAATTCAAAGAGGCAGCAGCTTTCAGCACAGAGTCTAGGGTCTCAACTAAGAATAAGTCAGAGCAAGGCATGGCGGCACCTGCCCATGATCCCAGTATACAGGGAGGCTCAGACAGGGAAATTCCAACTCAAGCCCAGCTTGGGCAACTTAGCAACTCAGAGAGAACTCGTCTCAGATCAAAAAAATAAAATTTCAAAAGGACAAAGAACTCAAGATTCTGCCACCAAGTAACTTCAGGCAACTCCTTCAAACTCCTGAGCCCCACTATCCTCAAGTAAAAAAGGTTATTTTTAAGTAATGATAGGTTTAGTGGCATTGAAATAAAAGTATTATTATTAAAGTAATTCATAAAATGTTACTTGATATACAAACAATCTTATGGATACAAGATTCTTTCAAATACTTGCTTATCAAGTCCCTGTATTAGCCAATGGAGAGAAAAACAATGTCTTCTGCTCATGGAACTTGAAAATGTAGCATAAATAATACTTAACCTCAGCTCTGTTCATTAAACTAGCAATGGAAATTTTTTTTTAATTATTAGCACATATAACCAAAAACAGCAAAAATAAATAAATAAATAAAAATAAAGCAAACTCTGTAGGCAAGAAAATGAAAGATTACAGCTAAATTTTAGAATACAAAAAGCAGATGGAAAATTGCTGATCTAGCAGAAGCAAGAAACACTAAATTTATACACCAACCAAAAAGCAGGGGGAAATGTATTCTGAGAATTTAGCAAAAAGGATTAGAAACTTAAGTAGCAGATGATGCTAACCAAAAAGGGGAAGAATGGGCAAAACCTGCGGGAACGGTTCAAAATCTATATGTTAGTACTTATCTTCCTTAGCCAAGTGTGTAATCGGCAGTTTTGCTCTGCAGATAACAAACAAAACAGGTACTAAGCACTGTACCTGGCTGAGAATCCCACAATAGTCAAGGGCTAAAGCTGAGAAACAGGCCATCCAAGAAACAAATGGAAGTCTACACACAAAACGGTAGTGGCATGTCTAGTCATCTTCCCCCATGTGAACATCAAAACATTTAAAAAGTATAGTAAGTCTTCATATTTTCAGTTTTATCTAATTTTATGTATATAATAAGTATGTATAAAGAATCTTGTTCATCAAAAAGCCATGTCTATCAAAGAAAAAGTTTGGCTATTTCAAGTTTTACATTAAAAGAGCAAAAACAGAAAAAGGAAATTTTTTCAGACTAGGTGATTACTTCATGATGTTTTACATAACAAGAGAAAATTCAATAAAACTGTAGGCAGTAATTATTTTAATATACATTAGAAAAAAGCCTATATACTGATCCTATTCAGATAACTTTTGCTCAGTCAAGGCTAATTTTAAAAATTAGTAAGTAAATATCAAAACAAGCACCCTGTAGAACAGAGTGGCATACAAACTTCTAAAATATGAGGCACAGTACTACACAATCATTAAATTGGGTGTTAAGCTAGATAAACTAAAATTTCTACAAATTTCAAAACCTCTTCAAATGTGATTCTAGAAACTGTTTAATAGAAATCCTTGGAGAAGCAAATATGACATCACATTTAACATCAACATTTAATGTTCTTTTTTAAGGAATATTTTCCAAAATAGGAGTTAACTTTAGGTAAAATTAATTGTTTCAGCTATGGTAATTTAAAATTCAAATAGCATAACAGACTAAATGAAGAAATAAAAAAGTACACAGACAAGACAAAGAGGCGAAGTTGCAGTCATATTTATCAAGTTTTTACTATGTGTGAGGCACTGAATTAGAGCACAAGAAAATAGTCTCGGGCAATCCTCATTTTACAGATTAAAAAAATGTAAGTCTCTGAAGTCAAGTAATTTATTTGTGGTCCAAGAGATGGGGAAGGAAAAGCTTAAGAGGAAAACCATATGAAATAAGGGGAGAGGACGTGTGAGTGTGTCTGTGACAGTATGGTACTGAAGACCAAGTCTAGGGGCTCTAAGGTACACTCCCAGCCTTTTTTTTTTGTCTTCTCTCTCTGTTTTTAAAAAGAAAATCTCACTATATCACACAGACTAGGCTCAAACTTGCGACCTTCCTGCCTTAGCCTCTCAGGGTGCCAAAGTGAGATTACAGATGTGTGCCACTATACTGGCTGGGGGAAACACCTTTAAAAAGTATCACAATTGGGCCAGGGATTTAGTTCAGGGGTTCCAGCCCGTGTCTTGCAAGCACAAGGGCCCGGGTTTGACCGCCCCCCCCCCCGGGTAACCACATACAATACTGGATGTGGAGACTCACGCCCAGCAGCAACCAGTACCACATACCACAGTGCCGGGCGTGCTGGCTCACACCTGTAATCCCAGCACTCAGGGAGAGGCAGAGGCAGGAGGATTGCTGTGATGTGAGTTTGAGGCTGAGCTCGGGGCCAGCCTGAACTACAAAGCGAGACCCTGTCTCAAAAAAAAAAAAAGTATCACAATTAAATTTCCAATATAGTTTTCTAACATTCATAACCTAAAAATCCTTAAGTAAATAAAATTACTATAGAAGTACAGGAAAATAAGGGCTGATAAATTGTATTTGTTATATTTGGTATTCTTGAGAGAAATTTTGCTCAGGGGGTAAAAAAAAAAAAAAAGATCACAAACTTGAATTCAAAAGGACAGATTTCATCACATTCATCTCATCCTAGTTGCTACTTAATTACACTGCTTCTCCAGTCAATCAATGGAGAGTCACAGCAAAAAGAATGTCCAGACTTCTTAAATGGCCACAACTCCACTTTTCCATTAAAGTCAAACATTACACAGCAATGCAAAAAACAAACTTTGACATTACACCTTTACAAAAGTCAAAGGATGTTTACCAATTAACTTTAACATCTCTAAGTTTTCAGAAATCTTCCCACACTTGCATTATCATAAAAAGTAATAGTGTAAAACTGACAGTTTATTCTCATACTTTTAAAATGTACTTTTAATTTCTCTGACAACTAAAAGCTATAATAATGTCACTTGGAAAACGGAAGGCTGAGTGAGCATCTAAGGGCCAAAAGGAATGTTTTCACAGGCGCAGTTGGTAAATACCACTGGCTCTAGCTCAACATTCTTTCTTAACTGGAAGCCAATCACAATTTAACTTCCAAAAAATCCTGTTGCACAGAGCAACAGGAAGTCATATTATTTCGACTATTACTTCACATAAAACTTCAAGACATTGATGATGAAAACTCCAAAACAATGAGAATGTCTAACTTTAGACATTATCAACATCTATGCCTTTTTATTGTGTTTCCAATTGAGTCTATACCAAGAGGTCAGATTTAGCTGAACTAGTCCACAGGCTCCAATGTTGTTATTTCTTTCATGTAATTACTACTAACAACAGACTTTTATACTACATGTTTTCATTTTGATTATGCAAACATTCAATTTGCAAATTACAATACAAGCACTCTAAAGGAAGAATAACAGCTTGTGGAACAGAACAGAACTTTAATGTCAAAGTAATCCTACACTGTGTCACAGTACAGCACAAGGAACAACAACAGTATGACGGAAAGAAATAACACTACATAAATACATCTTATAAAAATAAGTTTGCCACTGGCCAAACTACCTAGATGCTAGAGTAAACGACCCTGATAAAAAAGAACTAGGTACCTAGGAAATGCACAAAATATAATCACATAAACTTAAAGCTTTTAAGTAAAGCAAAATGTTACATTTCTAAAAATTAAAATACTTTTCTCCCTTCACCTCTTTTATGCAACTGAATAGAAAATGTACCTAAACATCAAAGGTAATTCAAAAAGAAACACAAACCTAACAAAAATACATATCGTACAGTCTCAAAGACAAATTACCAAAGAAAGAAAATTGGTAACAGAAATTATGGCAAGTAATTTGCACATGAAGCAACCCCTTACAAGCCTAAATCCTGAGTTTCAAATCTTAGCACAGTATTCTACATTTCAGCTTCAGTCTCTCCAAATGAATATAGCTGCCTCACAAACCATTTCAGTTCAGAGCAAGTCAGAAGAATCAAGCTATTTTCATATTCCTGCCAGTTCAACAAAACAAAAACTCAAGTAACAATGAAACAAATCAAAGAAGAAAGGCATAATTACAGTGCCTATATTCCTTGTTCTCCTCCTTAGTGAATCTCTTAACCAATCTGACAGGACCAGGAAGCGCTTAACACTTTTAAATACTGACACAATCAGAATTTAAAACTGGTACTATAAAGAAAAGAAAATTAATTCAAGAGTCCACCAACCTGATGAATGGCAGCACATTATTATATACCTAGAGTAGGTCATCATTCAGCCTTAATAAAGGAAATTCTGACACATGCTACAATATAAACGAACCTTTGAAGATACTATAATAAATGAAATAAGCTAGTCATAAAAAGCCAAATATTGTATGATTTCACTAGATGAAGTACCTCAAGGAATCAAGTTTGCAGAGAAAAAAACTAGAAGGAAGGTAGGGAATTATGGTTAGTAGATATAGTTTCAGATGGAGAAGATAAAAAGCTCTAGAAAGCTCTGAAGTAGGATAAATGTAGGTAATGCCACTAACCTATACAATTAAACTGTCAATTTACTAGATTTTTACATTAATAGAAAAAAGGGAAAAAGAGATGAAAACAATTAAGCTTACAACTGCAAAGAACATGCAGCACTTTTTATACATTAGTGGAATTTAAATATTTAACTAAGTAATACATTCATTGGCTAAATATACTTTGCAATACAGACTACAACTTGATGGATATAAGGATTTTAAATAATTACAGGAAGGCTTTCAAAAAAAGTCACTTGAAAACTCTTCTTTGAAAAAGCTTCAGATTTGTGTCTGAAAGAAGTCTGCCTTCTCAAAAGATCTTTGGAAGGAGTTCAATCATAAAATAAGACCCACTTCATTTTCCAACTTCTGCATTAACCTGTGCCTGAAATGTATTTACAAAGAATGCATATTCTGTAGCAAATCTTTTCATCAATCACCATGTGAAAACCTTTGGCAGGAATACTGTGCATTCCTGAAAGGATTTAAATTAGTTTGTGAGGGACTGAAACCTGGCTTATAAACAAAGCATTAGATTTAAGATTTGAAAAAAAGGTTTCACTTCTGAACAACTTAAACTGTTCTAGCCTAAGTTTTCACATTTATTCTCTCCATCATCTATAAAGGAACAAAGTAATATAAAAAATTAAAAGTGTCTGTAGGAAGTTTTCTATATTCATTGTGTTAGCTTATCTGTCCAGCAAAATATAATATTTGGAATCATGTTCTGCTTTTCACAGAGGAGAAAAAGAAGACTGAAAGAGAAAGCAGAGGAGAAGGAAGCTGGAAGAGGAGGAGGAAGAAACAGCTAAATTAAATACTCTAATTATATGAATTAAATTTTTAACTGAATTCACTCAAAAACTTTAAGCGATCTACAGTTGAGGTGCAGGAATTCTCTAGCAAGTGTATTGTTTTGTTTTGTTTTTAGCTGATGCAATTTCAATCTCCTTAAATATTTTTCATTTCAGTATTTTTAGTGCTGGGGAACAAACCTAGGGCTTCAAACACACTAGACAAATGATGCAGTACTTCCCCAGTCCATCAGTGCCTTTTTCTAAATCGCCTCCACATTCTGTTTTAACTTCAATTCAAGTTCTTTTTTAAGAGTGCTTTAACAAGTTATTTTAATTGCTGACAACAGGTACTCAGGTAAACTTGTAATTTAGTTTATGCCTAAAAACTAACTGAAAGCATCCTTATTTGAAAGTGTGGCAAATTACAGAAAAATCAAACACTCCTGGAAGCATTATCTGAACGATATGAAATCTTTCTGACAATCACTAAATTATCAGATCAGCCTATTTATACAGTGAAACATGCTAAAACAGCTGCTGCAAACCTGAAAGAGAAGATAAAAAGATTATCAACAATGAATAGACAGTCCTTAAAAGAACAGGTAGAAACCAAAAGATTCTCATGAAGAATATTCTATGACTTAAAGAAACAATAATCTTATTGGAACAGAAAGTTATTAATATAATGGATGAAAGTCTATCCACAATGTCGGCACCCATCATTTAATTAACAAATGTTTGGCTAAATATGATTGCACTTAAAATGCATTTTAACCACTTAACAGTTTAGGCTGAGCATCTCTCAGGCAATCCTTTTGTTTATATACTATCCTGAGCATTACTGAGATAGGTATCATTTAAACCAGTCAAGTCTTCTATTTAATAAATTTGATAAAATTATCATTTTTATATTTCCCATTCAATGTCTTATAAAATTAATGAAAAAGGATGCGATTTTTGGTGATCCTCTATTCAAATAACTGGACTGGTAAGTGGATAAGTATAAATATTACTGCAGCAAAGAACAAGTATAAGGGGGAGGGAGGCATGGACTAATCAATCCAATGGTTACAATGCTGACAAGATAGAACAAATGAAAATATAGCTCTATATAAATTTTTCTAAATGTCCTCCCATGTAAGAAAACGTATCAATCTGAGGACAATGGCACAAAAGAGCTCCTTTGCCCCTATGCAAAAGTACTGTGTTACTCACTCTTAAGAAGCAACTAAACAAAGCTTTTTGAGAGTTGACTTCAACACAGACAGCTGCTCACAATGTCTAGATCCAGAAGTGCTTTACCCTTATAGCCAGCACTTAAATGCCCTTTATTCTGTTCGTCACAGAGTTCTTTCAGCTTGCTAAGTAAGTTGCCAGTACTTTGAAACAAGTACTAAAGCAGAAACACAAATCTGTTTACCAAAGCATGTGTATTAGTTTTCTAATGCCATCGCCTGGAAGTTTTTAAATGCCATTTCAGAACTTTATCGAAATCTGAGTTTCTTTAAGCAAAATATTCATTTTAACAAAAACTTCAGGTATTGCTCTGAAGTGGTCACACTGCCTCCCTGACACAACCCAGTTAGCCTCGTGCCTAATGGAGCTTTAAGAAGTGTGAAAGCTACTCAAAATAGCAATAAGAACCAACACTTTCTCAAATCCCTGCTAAAAATAAGAGAGGACCTAATATAAAACATGGGCTCTTTTTCTTCCCTTTTGTTTTTATTCCAGTATATGTTTAGACACACAGTGAACACACCCATGGTAGGGTATTAGTAGACATACATTTTAAGCTGTGATTCTGGAATGTCCTTAAAATCCTCAGAAGTACTCTACCATAAAATATGATAAGTTTGAATCATTTATACTTAAATGGTCATACTTTGAGGATATCCTCATAAGTGAAATAAATATGTCACAGATAGGTACATATCGCATCTTTTCTCTGGTATGAGAAAATAAAGATGTGGATGAGTCCTGGAATTGTATGTTATATATTGTGAAATAGAAAATACTCAAAGTAAAATAGGGTGAAGGGGGAAAAATAATGAGATTATAACAAAAAAGTAAGGAAACACATTTTATGTATATAGGGAGATGGTAGGGTGGGTAGGGCTATGGGAAAAAATGAGAATTAAGTTGTGTCTTATACTGGTACAAATCCCCATTATGGAGTGCAATCATGATGCATATATGTAATGTACCAATAAAGATTTCAATTAAAAAAAAAAATCCTCAGAAGTGCTTAATAAAAACACCAATGCCCAAGACTTATATCAAAAAAATAAATTAACAAAAAGCATCAGCTCAAGTTATTTGAACATGTAGCTAAAATGATAATCAATAGACCAGAATTTCTCAAACTTTAAGGCACCCAAGTGCCATCTGCTAAAAATACAAACTATGATTAAGTATGTACTGAGTTTTTAAATGCTGCCTTAACGGGAATGCTGGGAGTTAGGCAGAGGCCATCAGTGCATGACTGCCCTGTCAGCCACAATGAAAAACCGCCCACTAGAAGAGAGAAGAAATCCTGCTGACTACTGCCTTTGGTGATTTTTTTGAGTCAGTCCTACCTACAGGACACTGGACTATGCTAAAATTCAAGCCCGCACGAGTTCACTGAGCTTGATGCAGGCACTATAATCCAGAACCTAGAGAGGAGACAGTGGCTATCTCCCTGTGACAAATCAACTCTGATCTGCACTACTGTTCATGCTATCTAAAGGACACAGCAGATCCATGCTGTGAAAGGCCCTTTCAGTAACGTTTTTAGCTTTATTTTTTAGTTGCTATTGCTGCTGTTACTCTTTTTGTCTTTTTCTAAATCTCTTACATTCTTCATTTCTCTACTCTTGTTGCTAAATCTGGTCAATTTTGGAGTTTTTTTTTTTTCTTCTCTCAACTGCTCTTACATTTTTATTCAAATCTTTATGTATATTATATATACACGTCATAGTCACTTTCAGCATTGAGAATTTGTACCAGTATATGATATGACACGGTTTGATTCTCTTTTTCCCATTCTCCTACCAACTCCACAACCACATGCCTCCTAAATACATAGGCTTTTCCTTTATTACCATCACATTAGTTCCCCACTCTTTACTTAACCCTACACCCCATTTCCTTTTAAATATTTTCTATTTCACAATATCTAATATATATACTAGAACTCACAAGAGAATGAAAATAGTCTCCTGTCAGCTTGATGCTGCTGGCTATCCCTATTCTTTTTTCTTAAATTGTTTCTTGTTTTCTAATCCGTATCAATTCCCAGAAGTTAATGTATTTTAGTCTTCCCTACTCGCTCTTTCTTCTCTACTATTATAGGAGGGGAGAATACAGTTTCTAGTGGACCTGCCATTGTTATTCTGTTTTATTTTGTACTTGTCCCTTCTGTCTCTTTTGTTCTCTAGCCTCATCTGTTTCCCAGGGTTTGGTGTGATCTTTACATATCCCTAACCTTATTTCTAATCTCTCCCTCTCCTTTTATTTTTCTTCCTCCCTATTGACCCTGTATTCCCAAAGAGTTATGCTGCAAATTGGAAGACCTGTACGTTGTAAATAAATTTCTGGTTTGTTCTAAATTTTGGATATGGTTACAGATCTAACTCATGAGGTTAAAGGTATCAGAACAGTAACTGGCAAAGTTTGTCATTTCCTGTGCTGTTTCATACTGTTGATGACACTAACCACAATGTGTCAAGCGAGGTGATGTGATCGTTCTGTTTAAGTACCTTCCATGCTGTGGCAGAACTGATATTACTTAAGGACCATTACAGATCCAAGAACAAACCTGGAAGTAGCCATCTCCTAAAGGTTCCTAATATTAAGAGGACATTTTCCGTAACCATTGCCCAGAGCAGGCCAGTAATTAAACCAAAAACATTAGCAGCAACAAAAGAAATGAAAAAAATATATATAAAAATCCAGACACAAAGATATCACCACAGGAGAAACCAAGGGAAATAAGAATAGAGCAAGATGAAGCTCAAACACCAGAACTCTGAGCCAGTATCAAAAGATAGTTTACAAAATGGTAATCAGAAATAACCTCCCAGATAAAAACAGATATAGTATCCAAAGTGGAAGACATGATTAATAACACTAAAGAGATCAAGAACATGATAGAATCTCAAATTATAAAAGTAATGGAATCTGTTACACAGTTTCAAACAGATTTCTAAATGAAAAACTCCAAAGGAAGTTTGCAAAACACAATGAATGAATGTGAAGATAAATACCAGACACAGAAGACAAGATTTCAGCCAGTAAACAGGAAAAGGACAATTCATGGAAAATAGCAAAGGACCACAAGAACTCAACCCAGTAGCTGCTAGATGACTCAAAGACTGACGTAACACTAACTGGCATCAGTGAAGAAACAAGAGAAAGTGTAAAAGATATTAAAAAAAAAAATGTTCACACATGTAATAGCAGAAAACTTCACAGAAAAAGAAAAAGAATTTGACATACAGACAAATGAGGCATATAGGACTCCGAATGGTCATGATATAAAAATAAATCTATAACTAGGCATGTAATAATCAAGATTCCAGAAATCCAACAGAAAAGAGAAATACTGAAAGCACTCACAGACAAGAATCAAATCACATACAAAGGAAAACTTGTCAGAATCACAGCAGACTTCTCAGCACAAAAACATTCATCAAGGAAAGCCTGGATTAAACTACTTAAGACCCTAAAAGAAAATAAACTCTAACCTAGATTGTTGTATCTTGCAAAACTTATGCTTCAAAATTGAAGGGGAAATACGATACTTCCATAACAAAGAACAGCTAAGAAACTATAAAACCAGAGCTCCAAAAAATTCTAAACAATATCCTAGAAAAAGACAGTAAGTGTCACAAATCCATTGGACCCAGCAGAGTGAACATATTGGGCAAGATAAGAAACTGAATGGAAAAGGGGGAAAGCAAAAAATAAATTAAAAAAAATAAAACAGGGCTAAATCAGTGTATACCAGTTATAATCATTAATGTCAATGGCTTCAAGGCAACAATTAAAAGACACAGACTGTCAGAATGGATTATGAAGCAAGATCTTGTAATATGCTATATACAAGAAACACACCTAATTCAGAAAGAAATCCATAAACAGAAAGTAAAATGATAGAAAACAATTCTCCCTGTGACAGGAAACTTTAAAAAAGCAGGAATGGCTACTTTACCTGCAGAAAAAATAAATATCAAACCAAAACTAATTAAGACAAAGGACAGTATATCCTTTGAACAATACAAAACCAAAACTAATTAAGACAAAGGACAGTATATCCAGTGAACAATACAAGAGGAAGAAGTGACATTCATAAATATTTATGCATCAAATTTTACTGCACCCAACTATATAAAACTGGTCATAAAAAGCCAGATAAGCACTAATAAAGTACTAGTAGAGGACGTCAATATCACCCTGTCACAAAAAGACAGATTCACTGGATAAAAAAAAATTAAAAATGTCGACCAGGGATTTAGCTCACTGGTTCTAGTGTCTGCCTTGTAAGCAAAGTCCTCAGTTCGATCCCCGGTAACCATAAACTATAATGCTGGATGTGATGGCTCACCCTGTAATTCTAGCACTCGGGAGGCAGAGGCAGAAGAATTGCTGTGAGTTTAAGGCTCACCTGGGGTACAGAGTGAGCCCAGGGCCAGCCTGAATTACAAAAGCGAGACAGACCCCCCCAAAAAAGTCAAAAATGAAATACTTGAACAAAACTTTTGAACAAATGGACTTAACAGATGTCTACAGAGTATTTCACCCCACAAAGTCAGAATATACACTTTTTTCAGCCGTTCACTGGTCATTGTCCAAAGCAGACCACATACTAGTTCACACAGCATGCTTAACTAAATCCAAAGGAAATGAAGTTATCGCCTATATACTGTCAGACCACGGTGCCTTGAAATTGAAGATCAACAGCAAAAGAATTCCAAGATCCTCAAAAACACATGGAAATTGAACAACACATTGTTGAACAATCAATGGGTCACAGAAGAATTTAAACGGTTTTTACAATTAAATGATAATCCAAATATAACATACAGGAATTTATGGGTCACAATGAAAGCAGTTTCACCACAGAAAATCACAGTAATGAATGTCCATACTGGAAAAACAAGAGTGGGCTCAAATAAACAACCTAATGCTGTACTTCAAACTACTAGAAAAAGAAAAGCAAGATAAACCCAAAGCTCATACAAAGGAGAAAATTGTAAGCATTAGTGCAGAAATTAAGTGCAATGGAAAAAAAGAGAACAACACACACAAAATCAACACATCAAAGAGCTGGTTTTTTAAAAGAATAAATAAAATTGACAAACCCTTAGCCAACCTTATCAAAGGAAGGAAGGAAAAGGCTCAAATCCATCCAATCAGGAATGAAAAGAGGAAAAGCACCACAGATCCAGGAGAAATTCAGAGAATAAACATCTACTTTGAGAACTTACACTCTGCTAAGATAGAAAACACAGAAGAAATCGATAGACTGCTAGACATATATGAACTTCCAAAGCTGAATGAAGAAGATATAAAAATGCTAAACACTTTAATATTAATATGTGAAATTGAAAATGTAATTCAAAACCTACTGACAAAGAAAAGTCCTGTCCTGATGGCTTTACTGCTCAATTCTACAAGACTTTTAGAAAAGAGCTCATTCCACTACTCCTCAAACTCTTTAATGAAATCAAAAGGAGAACAATACTCCCTAATTCATTCCTGGAAGCAACCATTACATTGATTACAAAAGCAAAGATTCAACAAGAAATGAGAACCACTGGCCAATCTCCCTAAGAACACTGATACAAAAATCCTCAATAAAATAATGGCAAACACGGGGTTGGGGATTTAGCTCAGTGGTTCCAGGGCCTGTCTTGCACGCACAAGGACCGGGGTTCGATCCTCGGTAACCACATACCATACTGAGCGTGGAGACTCATACCCAGCAGCAATCAGTATCACATACCACAGTGCCGGGCATGGTGGCTCACGCCTGTAATCCCAACACTCAGGAGGCAGAGGCAGGAGGATTGCTGTGATGTGAGTTTGAGGCTGAGCTCAGAGCCAGCCTGAATTACAAAGTGAGACCCTGTCTCAGAAAAAACCTAAAAAAAAAAAAAAAAAAAATGGCAAACAGAATACAGAGCACTATCAAGAAGATCATACACCCTGACTAAATTGGATTCATCCCAGGGATATAAGGATGGTCAACATACATAAATCAATTAAATGTAATATACTATATTAATAGACTCAAGGACAAAAAACAAATAGTCATTTCAATAGATGCAGAAAAAGTGTTTGACAAAATCTAACACCCATTCATTCATGATTAAAACCTACAAAAGTTATAATAGATGGTCTTTATCTCAAACTGATAAAAGCTATCTATAAGAAACCAAAAGCCAGAATCATACTAAATAGTCAAAAGCTGAAACTTTTCACACTAACATCAGGAACAAGACACTATCACTATTCCTGTTCAATATAATTTTGATAACACTAGCCACAGCAATTCCACAAGAGAAAGAAATAAAAGGAATAAAAATAAGTGAAGAAAAAGTTAAATTGTCATTATTTGCTGATGATATATTATATATAGAAGATCTTGAAAATTCAGCCAAAAAACTGCTAGATTTAATTGCCAGATTTAGTAGCTTAGCTGGAAACAAAGTCAACATTCAAAAATCAATAGCCTCTGTATATATGAACAACAGATTCACTGAAAGAGAGATCAGGGAATCAACTCCTTTCACAATAACACCAAAAAAAGAAAGAAAAGAAGTATCAATGAATCAGTCTAACAAGAGGTGGAAAGAACCTTTCTCAATTATTGCTGGGAATGTAGACTTTTGCAACTACTGTAGAGATCAGTGTGGAGATTTCTTAAAAAACTAGAACTCAAAAGTCCCATTTGACCATGCTATTCCCCTCCTGGATATATACACACAAGAATTAAAACAATCATACTACTGTGGTATATGTGCACCCATGTTTATTGCAGCAGAGTTTGTAATAGCTAAAGCTTGGAATCAGCCCAAATGTCCATCAACAGAAGACTAGATAAAGATGTGGGGTTTTATATATATGAGTATTACTGAGCCATAAAGAATGATAAATTTGAGTCATTTTTACTCAAATGGATGTACTTTGAGGACATACTCATAAGTTAAATAGATACAGATATGTAAATACTGTATCTTTTCTCTAGTATGAAAAACTAAAGGTATAAATGAATGCCAAAATGAATGACAGACAATGTAAAATAGGAAGAAAACATGCAAAAGCAAAAGGGAAATGGTGGGTAGGGGAAAGTAAAGAAGGGAAAGAAAAAATTAGATAGCAAGAAAACAGGAAAACAAATCTTATGAATATAGAAGGTGGGGTTGTAGGGAGAGTAGAGGAAAGGGGAAAAATGAGAATCAAGATGAGTCATGAACAAGTACAAATTCTCAATGGTGAATGTGATCATAATTTAAGAATGAAATGTACCAATAAAGTCAACTTAAAAAAAAAAAATTATTTAATCACCTGTTCCCATACAAAACTAACCAGTTATAGAAGTGGCTGAGATTGCTAAGAATTTTATACAGATGCAGAAAAGGGACTAAGATAGGACAACACTTAAGGAAATAATAAAGAAATAGAGGAAGTTTCCAAAATAATCAGAAGAGGAACCTGAAGAGTGGACATCACTGGGCCGGGGATTTAGCTCAGTGGTTCCGGCGCCTGTCTTGCAAGCGCAAGGACCCGGGTTCGATCCCCGGTAACCACATACCTATACTGGGTGTGGAGACTCACGCCCAGCAGCAACCAGTACCACATACCACAGTGCCGGGCGTGGTGGCTCACGCCTGTAATCCCAGCACTCAGGAGGCAGAGGCAGGAGGATTGCTGTGATGAGTTTGAGGCTGAGCTCAGGGCCAGCCTGAACTACAAAGTGAGACCCTG
>PVIR01006340.1:0-23343 GCA_004026965.1 Petromus typicus
CTGAATAGACAGTAATGAGCAATGAAATTGATGCAGTAACCAAAACCCTCCCAACCAGGAGAAGCCCAGGAGCCAGTGGACTCACTGCTGACCTTTACCTGAACTTTACACAACTATCACCAATACTCCTCAAATGTTTGCATGTAATTCAAGGGAAAGGATGCTTCCAGAATGGTTCCAAGAAGCAGCCAGACACTGATAGCATGTGGGAGGCCGAGTTCAGTCCCCAGGATAAGTGTGCAGCGTAGGAGTGTGTATAGGCAAGTAGTAGAGTCAAAGAAAGCTGATAGAACAAAAGCACCTTGACTAAATTTTTGTTTATGTATTCTTCATGTTATTTATTTATTATTTTTCAGACAGTCTCGCTGTTATCCTCCTGCTCTCCCAAGTGTTGGGATTATAGCCTGTCACACCATTCCTGGTTTGTTCTTCTTTGTAATACAATTAACTTGATTTACTCTTAGAAGAACGTTACATAAGCCATTGTAAACTTAACATTTTTTTTCCTCAAGGAAATTTTCCATATATATAACGTGTTTGACTATTTTCTCTTGGGGCACCTTAGATTAAAAATTAAGAGAATCATTAAGAATCTGAGAATCGTTAAATGTTTTCCTTATGACATTGACCGGGAAAATGACTTTTATTGCAATTCTATAGGTTTTTGTATAATTTCAAAAATTTTTAATTAAGTAAAAACAGTTGTGGTAATTAAAAGTATTCGTTATTTGGTATATGAATGACTAGGACCAGAAACTTATGAGGACTTAGTAAAGCTGTAAGAAGTAGTTACATGTAACTTAATATGAATACTGTATATAACTAGTACTTTTGGGGGCATAATTTAGTAGGTTTGGTTTGAGAAAATTTGAGTTGAGACCAATACAATTTTGTTAAAATTAGAACAAGAAAAATCTCTCCCATTATTTTATTTAGGATAGTCTGGCCTTAGTGCTGCTTAAGAGAATGATAACATGATTAAACAAAAATATCCTTGCTATTGGTTGTCCTGGCACTTTCTCCAGAGAGTATCCTTGGGGCCAGCAGCTTCATCTGTCCTTGTAGTTTGTACTGGGTAGGTGTGGTTGTGATCAGCAATGTGCTCTTCTTTGAAACCCTTGCTTGTTGATGGACCCTTCTTGACCAGGATAATGTTTGAGGACAGTTGCCTGAGTACAAAGGTGGAATTTGTCATTTCACACAATCTATATTTTAGCTAAGCATTAAAAAGACACTGTAAATTTGAAGCCTCATATGTTGCATTTCAAAAATATGACAGTGTATTAAAACTTGCATTTATGGGGCCAGGGATTAGCTCAGTGGTTCCAAGGCTGTCTTGTGAGGCTGTCTTGTAAGCGCAAGGGCTGGGTAAACACATACAACAATACCGGGCGTGGTGACCCACGCCCAGCAGCAGTCAGAACCATATACCACAGTGCCGGGCGTGATGGCTCACGCCTGTAATCCCAGTACTCGGGAGGCAGAGGCAGGAGGATTGCTGTGAGTTCGAGGCCGAGCCCAGGGCCAACCTGAAGTACAAAGCAAGACCCCGTCGTAAAAAACAAACAGAAAAACACCTTGCATTTATGTAGATTACTTTATTAAGAAACTGCATATATGGAGTTTCTTCTGCACTCCTTATGTGCACTTTCTTCTCAGTTCACCTCAGGACCCATCTCTTTAGAGATAAAGTTTTCCTTCCCTGGCTCCCACACAGGGCACAAATACAAATAAGTAGTTACTTTTCTCTTCTCAGTCTTTAATAAGATTCTAGGATATATTCAACATTATTTTCGTATTTGGCTAAACAGTTTAGATGGTGTTTGAACCATATAATCATCCTTAATGTGACATTGTTTCCCGAAAAGTAATGGTTGAGTGAGCAAGTTTTGCCTTGAGGTACGCTTTCTAGTCTTTTACAGCTAAATTTTTCCAGCCTAGACTTAAACTAATTTGCAATTTAAAATAAGTAGTAACCAATTTTCCACAAGGGACGTAGATATTATATACTACACACATGTACTAATCAAAATAGTAAAAACACGTAAGTGTGTGTGTGTGTGTGTGTGTGTGTGTGTGTGTGTGTGTGTTACGTGCTTGCTTGTTGGTGCCCTGGAAAGGACTTGTTGCCTAGACTCCTGCTCTGTCTTCTGTGACCTGCGTCCTCCTGTCATCCTGTGGACTGACAAAGTGATCAAAAGTCTTTCTTTTTAAAGTATATGACATCACTAGAGTATTAGTCTTCAAGCAGGAGTTATTTATACCATGAAAAACAGTGGAATAAGCATTTACTACTTTTTGAAAAACACTTTTTGAAGTATATACTACTTTTTTAAACGAGATCTAGTTTGTTACGTTTATGTAAATTCATGATTGGTGAAGTCTGTAAAAAGTAAATAACATTTATTTTGTCAAAAACAGTCTTTTAGTCAAGATAAATTAATCATTCTTAGGAAACACAGTTTTAAAAAATATACCCTAAAATCACGCAACAAATGTTAAATGTTTGTTGTGACTTAATTTTTTGTAATTTTGTTAAAATTTTGATGTTCAAACATATATAGAAGCACAATCATATAAAAGCACAATTGATTTGTGTTTTTATCCATGCTTTTCAAAAGTTAGAAAATTTACACACTTAATAATTGTATTCCTTGCACCTAATTTATATAATTTATTATCTTACTTTGTATTGACCAGGTCAACATAAATATTATAAAGTAGAAAATTCTCCATGGCTTTGTAGTGTGATTTTGGCCATTATAGATTCCTCAGCTCAGTGAATTACCTTATCCAGAAACAGGCAGATTCTAGCAATCTATCTCTAACTGGGATAATGCACAAGGCTGATTTATAAATTAATCTTTGGATAACCAGTATTTGGGGAAATTAGTTGGGAGACATCCTAGTTCAGCCCATGCAAGAATACAAATTTCAGATCACAAAGTTGCTTAACATGCTCTTAAGAACAAAAGGAATTTATGAATATTTGCATTGATAGGCTGATTGTACAGATTACCTTTCTATTTGAGATATTTTATATAAAGTATCATAGATAATTAAATGGATGGCTACACATGCATAGTGCCAAAGCCAGATTGTTTTCTGTATCATTTCACTTGATTCTTTTAGTTTTTTTTTGAGGCACGATATGACTTTGTAGTTCAGGCTGGGCTCGAACTCTTGGCAATCCTCCTGCCTCTGCCTTCCCGAGTGCTGAGATTACAGGTTTGAGCCACTATGCCCAGCATTGTGGTATGCGGTTATTGAGTGCTGGGCATATAGGTACGGGTCACTATGCCCGACATTATGATATGTGGTACCATACCATGGTACTGTACTGGGGATTGAACTTGTGACCGTGTGCTTGCTAGGCAGGCACTGCATCCACTGAGCTAAATCCCCAGCCTCACTTGATTCTTTTAGAAAAGAATATAACAGTTTTCCAAAAGCCTGAATCTCCAATTTCTATATCCATTGAGGGTAGTCATTCCAAGTATACTGTAGTACAAAAGAAATAACTAAGCCATCGTAAAGCCTTTAGTTCACAGTACACATTGCAATAAGTTATATTGACATTTTATGGGCGATTTTTATTAATTTATTTTTGAAGGAGATATGTTATTTTTCATACTTATTGTCATATTAAGCTTACCCCCTGTCTTGTATTTCAGGGAGGAAATAATGCTGGCCATACAGTTGTTGTAGATTCTGTGGAATATGATTTTCATCTTCTGCCTAGTGGAATAATTAATCCAAATGTTACTGCATTCATTGGTAAGTGTTTCAGTTAAACTGCTTGGGGATTAATAATACTGTTTATTTTTCATTATTAAAACTGACTTCATTTCTCACTAGCCATATGGTTTATTGAT
Organism: Petromus typicus; assembly: GCA_004026965.1. NCBI lineage: Eukaryota > Metazoa > Chordata > Mammalia > Rodentia > Petromuridae > Petromus > Petromus typicus. The sequence goes on from PVIR01006340.1 coordinate 3,876, forward strand.
CCTTAATCAATTTTGACCATGGTGCCTTCTGGAATATACCTCACTGGCAATTTGTAATTTTTTCAGATCCTTTTTCAGTTTTTGAATTAAATACTTTGCATTCATTTGTAGATTGATATAGTTCTAGACAGAAGTATTTGATGATCATGCTAGTTTTCCCAATACTGGTGTTTTTGTGGTTTTTTTTTTCTGGTATTGGAGATGTAACTCAGGACCTTGTGCTTGTGAGGCAAGCACGGTGCCACTGAATTACATCCCCAGCCTTGTACTTTCAGTTTTAAAAGTGCTAATCACACACCTAAATTTGTTTTATGACCATCAATAAATAATTCCCCATTTTGAATGACATTATCTGATACATTACTCTCCAAATCATATAGTTCTTTTTTTTTGAGACAGGGTCTTGCTTTGTAGTTCAGGCTGGCCCTGAGCTCAGCCTCCAACTCATATCACAGCAGTCCTCCTGCCTCTGCCTCCTGAGTGCTGGGATTACAGGCGTGAGCCACCATGCCCTGGCACTGTGGTACGTGGTACTGATTGCTGCTGGGCGTGAGTTTCCACGCCCAGTATAGTATGAGGTTACCGGGGATCGAACCTGGGTCCTTGCGCTTGCAAGACAGGTGCCGGAACCACTGAGCTAAATCCCTGGCCCCTCAAATCATATAATTCTTTAAAAAATATTGTAAATCGTGTTTCATTTTATTTCCCAGTGCATTTTAGTGTTTTGTATCCTTTATATTCTATTCTTATGTTAAACAAATATTTAAAACTCAGATTTATTTCTGTGGTAAACCCTTGGTAAATCAGAATGTTCTATGAATCTAAATATTCTAGATAAAAGGTTATTATAGATTTGTGTATATATACACACACAAACATACACATATGCCTGCGTTACAATTTACAAATGTTTAATGTAAAGGATTATTTTCCTTTAGGAAATGGTGTGGTAATTCACCTGCCTGGATTGTTTGAAGAAGCGGAAAAAAATGTTCAAAAAGGAAAAGGTATGAATCCAGCTATTTATCTGTTATTTTTCATAGAATGTTTTAGGGACATGTCAGAAAAATTAAAACTTTAGTCTTGTCTTATACTTTAAAATTTCAGGCTATTGTCAGGAAATTTTTAGTATTACTTACTGAATTTTATTCATTATAATCAGGACAAAACAGAGTGGTCTGCAGATTCTGATTTTTTTTTTTAATGGATTGACCACTTGAAAACTTCTTTGAGGTATAAAATTACTATGTGTTTGTGGCACAGCTCCAGGGAATTCATGAGTTGCTCCTTGCCATGTTTGTTTCCTTGATACAGAGCTCATCCTTGATTACTACAACTTGATACAAGGGGGTAGTTTCCTTCCAGCTGAAACAAAAGCTGCTTTTCAGCAGTGCATTCATTGAGTTCACCTTAAAAGAAGTGGCCTTCACTTCCTGTCTTTCCTGATCAGTTTGCCTACCTCGTTACACAGTGTGATGGGAATTTGATAATACAAATAATATACCATCGAGGAAAATCATTCATACAGTTCCTCCTTAGTTCAGGTCAGATTTAAATTACTCTGATGACTGTTAAAGGTTATTACTGAGTTAGGTTGTGGTCTGTCTTCAGGTATTCCTCAAAACTCCATCTGACTCTACAGAACCCTGTCTGGTTATCCTCCCTCTCTCTTTATTTACCTTTTAGCCCTTGCTTTCTAAATCATTTTACCTCACTTCCTTTATCTGTCCAGCCTTTCTGAGCCTGCTAACGTCACCTCTATGTACTTCTTTGTAATGTTTCCCTTAGAATAGAAAACTAACTTAAGAATACATATTTAAATGTCAGAAACAACTGAAATCCGGATATGTGGTGCATGCCTGTAACCCAGTATTCCGGGAGGCTGAGGGGGGAGATCACAGCTTGAGCCCAGCCTGTGAGATTTATTGATACTGTGTCTCAAAGAAGTTAAAAGGGACTAGGAATATAGCTCACAGTGAAGACCTTAGCTTGAGTCCCCAGTACTGAAGAGGAAACACAACTGTAGGGAGTGTAACTTACTCTGCTGGCTTTACTTCTTATTTTTTTTAGCACATTACTGAAGAGAGTATCCTTAGTCTATAAAAAGTAAACTTTCAAAATGAATATTGGGTGTTATTATTGAAATTGATAAAACTAACTTTTATTTCTTTTTATTAAATTTTTCATATTTTGTGTTCTGGGGATTAAACCCAGGATCTTGTGCATAATAGGCAGCCATTGTACTACTGAGTTATTTCTCTAGTTCCAACAAATAAATTTTTTTTTCTGAGACAGGATCTTGCTTTGTAGTTCAGGCTGGCCCTGAACTCTTATGTAGTCCAGGAGAGCCTCGAACTGAAGCAGTCCTCCTCCTGCCTCTGCTGCCTCCCCAGTGCTGGGATTACAGGCGTGAGCCACCATACCCTTCACTGTGGTATGTGGTACTGATTGCTGCTGGGCGTGAGTCACTACACCTCACATTGTTGTATGTGGTTACAGGGATCAAACTGAGGACCTTGCGCTCGCAAAGCAGGTGCCAGAACCACTGAGCGAAATCCCTAGACCCCCAACAAATAATTTCTAACACAAATGTTAGTCCTGAAACTTTTTAGGGCTTGGTAGTTTAATCTTTAAAGCATACAAAGCCTACTAAGGTACTATCTTAAATATCTATTTGAATTCATTCATCTGTTCATCCACGAGTTCTTTTTTCTCAAACATGTTCCGTGAAGAGCCTTGTGCTGTGCCAACTCATGCCCTGCTCTCAGTGCTGTGGAGAGATGCACACTTCATTACAGTTCAGCAAAGTTGCATTGTTTTGTTTAGTCACTCTTTGTCTTGGGAAAGATGTCATACCTAAAATTAACTTCTTTGTCTTGAATCTTTTTCCTCCTACTAAGTTTTTAATCCCCTGCCCCCATGTCCAGCAAAAATATTTTCCAACCATTTTCGTTTTGCATTCCTAAAAGTATTTAATGCGGAGATTTTGACACTAGAGATTTTTAGACCAAATATTTGGAGGGATAAAGTGTGAATGAGATTGATTATATTGAATTTTAAAAAGGCAGAGGAGAATACTTGTTAAATGCAGTTTCCTATGTGGCAAATACTAAGCTTTTTGCTTCAATAAAAACACTTTTAGACATTATGTGTATAAAGAAATTAAGATTTAAAAAATCTTAAGAGTGTCTCATGAAGTATACCTTTTCTTTCCTTTAGGTCTAGAAGGTTGGGAAAAAAGGCTTATCATATCTGACAGAGCTCATATTGGTAAGGAGGACATACTGTGTTTACTTAAAACTGTCTCAAATTATCACATGGTAGCATTTAGCAATTTTCTGTTTTATTAAATCTAAAAGTGATGGATTATAGTTTAGTTCTAAATATATAAAATCTTACTGTATTTTTCCTCCCTGTTTTTGGCAAAGCTAGGCTGAAATATACCTATTTCTGAAGAGAAGGTTAGCTAAACAGATGAATAATAGTAGTGTTTCGTGAGACTCTTTAATTACTTAAAAATAGACCTTTTAAAAACACAGAGCATTTATTTATACGTATGAATACTCATTTAAAAGTACATGTACCCTTCAGCAAATCTTTAGAATGATTCTTTCTGTCTACAATCTGCTAATTACTGCTTTATATTTAGACTTGTCTCTTATATTAAGCAAAAAGAGATAACCAAACTTAGCTATATTAATCAAATGATACTAATAACTATCAAAGATGTATTATTTTCTTTAATCTTTAAAATTAGACCAAATTCCCAAAGTGGCTCTCAATGCCTGGAGCTATAGATACTAGAAGCAACATTCAAAGTAACTTGAAACACTATTCTTGCAGAATAATAATTGTGGAGATACAAGGCTGTGTGCCATGATGAAGCTTTGAGAAAGTAGTTGCTGTGATGACACTAAGCTTCCTGCAACCTAGGGAAACATGAGCTTGTGACAAAGTACCGAATTAATTCTCACAAATATAATTTAACCTGCTTTCCATCAACCATTTATACTTTCCTAAACTTCTTCGACAATAGACATTAAAGACATATAAATGCAAAACTTTTATTCAAAACAACCAAAATATTCTAAGATTTTGAGTACATTTAAGAAGTTGGATTGGAAATTTCCAAGGATGAAAGGAGATACATGCAATAAGGTGTAGTTTTGTTGAGAGATAACAGATTCATGGGACGAGTGAGGAAGAGAGAAATGTCAAAGCGATTGCTGGAGTCCAGAACTTGAAACCAGTAGAAATGTTTGCAGAATGAGCTTTGTATAATTTTAAGGTATACTTAAGGAATTAGCTTCTTACTAACTCAGTTTTACTACAGTGTAGAGTATAGTAAGTCAGGGAGAAAGATGAGGATATTTTCATATTAATATGCCAGTTGGCACTGTGGTGGTCCTTACTGCTACCATTATCGCTTTTAAAATTTATCTGTAATTTGTCATAATGAGGCTGGAGAGACTCATTACCTCAATAGTTTGAAATAAAACATGTTTTGTTCTTGGATATTTTCTTTGTTTAACAACAACTGTAATTTTGTCTTGCTACTCCTCAGTGTTTGATTTTCATCAAGCGGCTGATGGTATCCAAGAACAACAGAGACAAGAACAAGCAGGAAAAAAGTAAGATTTTTTTTCCTGGTACTATATAATCATATCTAGACTTTTATGCTTTAAGTCTAGTCCAGGAGTAGATGTTGAGAAAATCAATAGGATTATGAAAATAAACTTATAGGAAATATCATAAATAGAAATCGTTATATATAACTTCATTCTTTGTGATGACCTGTTTTTTGTGTAATTGTTTGATTTTGATTTTTTTTTTTTAAAGCTTGGGAACCACCAAAAAGGGCATTGGCCCAGTTTATTCTTCCAAAGCTGCTCGGAGTGGACTTCGGATGTGTGATCTTGTTTCTGACTTTGATGGCTTCTCTGAGAGGTAAATAGCATATGTTCCCAAACTGAAAGAACAAGTGCATCTTTACAAGTTTTAAGCCTCAGGGTACAAAATGCTAAATCCTTATTCTAGTTAAATAGTAATGGCTGGCTTTTAATTATCTGGAATACTAAAAAGTTGTTTCTATTTCATTCTAATTCACCCTTATTTCTAGATTCACATCATTAAAAATAACATGACAGTAACCGTAATATTCCAAGAAGACAAAGTCAGAGTTATATTTAACTGGAGTATGGGATGGTTTGCGGACAAATAGAACAGTTCTAGGGGGTGTGGTAGTGCTTTGGTGTAGTCATTATGTTCGAGGGTCCTTTATTTTCACTTGTTATGGAAATTGACCCCAGGGATACTCTACCACTGAGCTACATCTCTATCCTTACCCTTTTTTACTTTTTATTATGTAAGAATCTTAACAAGTTGGCCAGGGTAACCTCCAAGAGTTCCTTTTGCTTCAGCTTCCCTAATAACTGGGAGTATAAGTATATAGCACCATGACTGACTATAATTGTCAAAAGCTGTACAGTGATTCAGTGATGGGAAACTAGTTGTGTAGTTAACAAGGGATGGGATGTCAAGGCTCTCATGACCTGGTCTCTCTCATGACCTGGTCTTTCCCTACCTTACCAAAGATACCTCCACTGAAGTGTCTGAGAGACACATTGCTAATGTCTACGATTTTCTCATACAAGCATCATGAAGACCATTTCTTTGGTGTTTTACAGTATATAATAACAGTTCATTCAGATTTAATCTTCCATGTTTACAAATTTCCATCACTCTGTCCATTCTCCCTCCTTGCAAATCATTGCATTAATCACATTCTTAGTCTTAAACTCGGAAAAATACTTTTAAGTGTGTCTTATTCATATAAGCTGATCTCCTTTATTAAATTTTGTTTCTCAAAAAGTAGCTTTCAGTTTTAAAATTAATTTGCAATTAGAACCACTTATTTGATAGAAATTATTTGAAATGAGCAATGATGTTCAAATATTTTTAAAGAGAGCTAACGTCTTGATTTGTCTGTTTTTTCAGGTTCAAAGTTCTAGCTAACCAATACAAATCTATATACCCTACTTTGGAAATAGACATTGAAGGTGAATTACAAAAACTCAAGGTAATGTTTTCTGACCTCTTTAAATTCTTTTTAACGCTTGTTTGCCAAGTTGGCACCTAGATCTTTCATTCTAGTTTTTTATAAGAACTGGTAAAAGATACGTACTAGTTTGTCCTAGACACAGTGTGTCTGAGTGACTTTGTACAGTAAATATTTTCGATAAAATATTGAGTAGAAAGCAGGAGTCGTAAGTGAAGGTAAAATTAAAGTAGGGAACAGATCATAGGTCTTTTATCTAATGCTAGGGAGTTTAGCTTTTATCCTGTAGATAATGAAAAGCCATTGGATAGTTTTGAGCATTGATAACATTTCTGTTATATAAAAACTGCTCATAACAATTGGTGTACATCGATCAAAGGGGATGAGTGAGGTGTGTTTACTTCTAAAGCTAACCACCCCTTTTACAGTGGACAGTTTTTACGTGGATGCGTTCTACTCTATACTCCCTAGATATCCAAAGATGAGTCCCATAGTCACCAGTGTAGACATCAGTGGTGCCTGTTAGTAAGCACCGTAGGTTTCTACCCTCTCTGCCCTGCATTCCCCCGCCATCGTTGGTGAATTTCATTGCAGGTTTACTGTGGGTCTCAGGGCAGTGGTGGTAATATGTGGTGCTGCAGGCTAGTTCTTAGCAGTGACACCTCTGAAATTTAGTTCACCATTACTGTCTTATGGTATATTCATATTTATAGTACATTCTAACTTGAATTCTAAACCAAGTAGTATTTCAATACTTTAAATATACTTGAAAAAATTTTATAATGCTCAAATATAAAATATTACTTGGTATTATCAACTAGTAAAGCATGGAGATATTTTACAGCAATGGAATACAGAGAAAAAGAATAATGGCAAATAGTCAATAATATTTGCGTGCCTGACAGTATAACTTGTGGCTTTTACCAAATTTTGATAATCACTCTGATGTAAATTTCAAAATTCTTTGTTACATATATTATAAATATAGCTTTTCAGATACCTCTATTTTAAAGCAGAGGTAATAATATAGCCAGTTGATTTTCTGATAAGGTTTCATAAACCTTATATATTAGATAGGAGTACTTTGCTGTTTGGGAGATTGTTATCATTATTTGCAGTGAGCTTGATATAGAACTTTTGAATTCACTGACATGCACAGACAAACACACCCCATGCTGCAAGTGGAACCCAGTACCATGAGCGTGCTGTGTTCTTGCTGCACCACTGAGCTGTACCCCTATACTTAGATCTCTAATGGTTTTGACCTGGAGAATCAGAGTGAGAGACCAAAGCTAATGTAAATGTCGCAATAGTAGGGTAAATACAGTTACCATCCACTTTCTTATTTAGCATTGCATTTGACACTTTTTACTGTCTTGAAGTCAGATAACTTATACTTGTATTGGTTATATTATCAGTGTGTTCGTATACATGGAAATTTGTTTTTGTCTTTGTGCATAGGGTTATATGGAAAGGATTAAGCCAATGGTGAGAGATGGAGTTTACTTCCTATATGAGGCTCTCCATGGACCACCAAAGAAAATCTTGGTAGAAGGTGCAAATGCAGCCTTATTAGATATTGATTTTGGTAAGTGAGATATGATTCCCAGGGAGTTAGACCGGGCCTAACGTACTTAAGATATACATAATTAATGCTAGTATTAAAAAGGTTTATTTTTGGCTGGGGATTTAGCTCAAGTGGTACTGTACTCACTCTGGAAGCAGAAGGGCCCAAGTTCCATTCCTGGTATCTAAAAAAAAAAGAAGAGTGTGGTTTTATTTATTTATTTTTTCTTGTATATTCCAGAATGATGAAAGTTTGTCACACCAGGTTTTTCTTTCAAGGGCTGTTGTAGAAACCAGTATGTTAAGTTTTGTAATTCTTTTAAAAAGGAAATCATTATTTAGAGTTCAAGGGGCTGGGAGGGGTCCTACAAATTATGGACATTTTTAATTTGGTTAATAATTTGGCTGCAATGACAGATGAGAAGATGAATTCTATTGATGAATCTTCATCTTTAAATCAACCTTTTGAAAATACATACGTTATTGTTAAACATAAGTATTCTAGGATACATGAAAATCTTTTCATACCTGGCTTTGAGGTTTTCTGGGTTGATTCAGAGTATTTGCTCCATGTTTAGAAGGTTAATGCTTAACTTTTTCAAACTACTGTCCTATTCTTTTGTTGGTGGTTGCCTGTAAGCAGAATCTCTCATGTTTAATGTCTGCTTGTTGACATTTCACTGAGTTTGGTTCCAGTTACTTAAAGAGAGTAAATTTTTTTTTTTTGAGACAGGGTCTCGCTTTGTAGTTCAGACTGGCTTTGAGCTCAGCCTCAAACTCACATCACAGCAATCCTCCTGCCTCTGCCTCCCAAGTGCTGGGATTACAGGCATGAACCACCATGCCCGGCACTGTGGTATGTGGTACTGATTGCTGCTGGGCATGAGTCTCCACGCCCAGTATGGTATGTGGTTACTGGGGATTGAACCCAGGCCCTTACACTAGCAAGACAGGCCCTGGAACCACTGAGCCAAATCCCCAGCCTGAGAGTAAATTTTTTTGAGACAAGGTCTCACTTAGTAGTTCAGGTGAGCCCTGAGCTCACTATGTAGCCCAGGGGAGCCTCGAACTCACAGCAATCCTCTTGCCTCTGCCTCCTGAGTGCTGGGATTATAGGCAGAGCCACCACGCCTGGCACTGCGGTATGTGGTGCTGATTGCTGATGGGTCTTAGTCACCACACCTGGCATTGTGGTGTGTGGTTACTGGGGACTGAACTCAGGACCTTGCGCTTGCAAGGCAGGCACCGAAATCATGCTAAATCCCCCGCCCAAGAGTACATTTCTTATATGTATTTTTGTATTGGATTCTGATGCTTTAATATGCCTGCCCAGTCTAGAAAGGAGAGTATCTGTATCAGAGTTGATAGTTAAAAATGAAAATGAGAAAGAAAACACTCTTAATAACTTGTAATTTGGGGTTATTGCTTGCATGGAGACCAAAAGCTAGGGAAACATTGAGCACTGTAAAGCAGATTCTGAATGTGTTGCTGTCTGTCCAGGTTACTGATGTACCTTAAATGTTCATGTCATAGGGTCATTTGTTTTAAACTAACAAGAGAGCCAAAATCTGTAGGTAGGTATTCTCTCACACCTTTATATTAATCTCATTATATACAGAGAATCAAGAAGAAAATATTGAGTATTTGAAAGTAGCCAGTGACAGTTGTGGGGAAGTGTCACAGATAATTAGAAAATACTCAAATGCAGAACTTACTGTTAATTCTGTTTTAAAGTGCCTATGAATCTGAGCATATCATAATAATTTTTTCTGTTTTTAGGGACTTACCCTTGTGTAACATCCTCAAACTGTACCGTTGGAGGTGTCTGTACAGGTTTGGGTATGCCCCCTCAAAATGTTGGAGAAGTGTATGGAGTTGTGAAAGTGTATACCACAAGAGTTGGTATTGGTGCCTTTCCGACAGAGCAAGACAATGTAAGCCTATTTCTCTGTAAATCTGATTCAAAATATGTGGAAAGGAAAAGTCATGTGTTTTTTACCTCCTTACTGGATTGAATCCTTGTCTCCTTTGCCTTTTTGCAAGGATCATTAGATGTGTTTGCCTTACTGTTTTCAGGGAAGACATAAAATTGTAATTGTTTTTGAAATTATTGGCTGGATTAATATACATTAAAAATACTTATTAACAACTTGTTTTTCATAGATAATACTTAGTTGTTTTTGTGTCACCTTGCATGTTAGGAACTTGGCTGTATGTAACATAAAAGATACTAGGATGATAATGAAGCCAAAAGTGGATGTATTTGAAATAATGCCTTTCTCAGATAAAGTTTGTCACTTCTATGGAATTCTATTTTCAGAAAGATGTTTATCACAAAGAGACTTTGCCGTATATGATTTCTAGTATGATTCCGTTAAATTTACATCATTGCTAGTCTAATTCATTAGTTCTATATTTTGCTCTCCAGGAAATTGGAGAATTATTACAAGCAAGGGGCAGAGAATATGGTGTGACTACTGGAAGGAAGAGGAGATGCGGCTGGCTCGACCTTGTTTCCCTCCGATACGCTCACATGATCAATGGATTTACTGCGTGAGTGTTCTGCAGAAACACTGATTTCAGGAAACCATAGTTTATTTTATGACTGCAGGTTTGACTTAGTGGAATGCAAATTTGAGTTAGAAATAATTTCATTCTAACAGAAAAGTATAATTCTTTTGTCTCCAATTTGAAATTGTAGTTCTAGTTAGAAGTGGACCAAGATAAAAGGGGAAGGTATACAAAAAGAAGGACCTCCACAACGAGTTTGGTGAAATAAATTACGATGATCTTGTGAATCTAAGAAAGAGGCAAGATCAGTAAGTCGGCACGTAGGGAGATGGGTGGATAGGTAGAGAGAGTAAGTGCAGTGTGTGTGTGGGAAAGGGAGGCAGTACAGCATAGTGATTTAGGGCATATGTTTAAAGTCTGACATCTGGATTCAAATATCAGATGAATTCATTATGCTTGTACTCAGGTAGCGCCTCAGTTTTATCATCTGTAAAATCAATAATAGTGTTACCATGTATGTCACAGTGGTGCTTGAAGATCAGGTGAGAGGTGCAGTGAGAACATACAGCACAGTCTGGCTCACTGAACATGTTCGTTAAAAGTCATCCGCGTATATACAGAATGTGTGTATGTACATATTCGTGTGTGCTCCTAGAAAATAACAATACAGGACAAATATAAATGATAAAATAAAATAATAAGAGATAAAAAAACCTAGTGTTTTATCTGATTTCCACAGATTCCCCCTTAAAAACCTGTTATCCAGTCAGTTTATCAGGAAATTTTGATGTGTCATGAAGAGCCCCTTGATGTGGTTTCCTCACTCTGGCAATTTCTGACCAGGAGGGTGGAGGTGATGGTAACCAGAGGGGAAACTCGAGGGCTGATGGCATGTGTGTGGTTGTCTGTGTGGAGCAGCTCACTCTGTGTGTCATGTGGCCACAGAGTGTGCCCTAACTCCAGGCAGCCCCGTCCGCAGTGCGTGTGGTTTGGACAACAGAGCTAAGTGAGAGTGTACAGAACGCCAGTACTGGGAAAGTCTGCTGTAATCACTAGAAAATAACTCTGTGGCATATTATGAAAAATATATATCGATATATTGTTATCTAGTGTTTTATGTGTGGCACGCTTTAAAATGTAATCCTAACCAGCTTTCAGAATTGCTGTGGAACTTTGAGCTTTGCATGAATTTTCCTTTACTCGTGCATCAATCAACTTAAATATTACAGTTTTTAAGAATTTGTTTATAACATTGCCTTTTCTTCCAAAATTAGGTTGGCACTTACCAAGTTGGATATCTTAGACATGTTTACAGAAATCAAAGTTGGCGTTGCCTACAAGTTAGATGGTGAAATCATACCTCATTTCCCAGGTACTCTTTTTAAGGCTGCATCTAAGGACTATTATATGTGTGGTGGAGCAGTTTTGGGAGTTCTTGTGCATAACGTGTGATGTAGAGCTGCAAGCTGGATAGGCCCTTTAGGAAGTAGTGTAGATATATTCAGTAGTGAGCATTGGGCTCATAGTGGTTCTTCCTTTGGGATGCCAGTCACAAGCATATATTCAAACTCAAAATAAGAAGAGAAACATGGCATCTTTGAGGCATGCTGCTCCTGAGTCTCCTTCTCTCTGCTTTGAAAGTAACTTCCACACACAAAACAGGCATGGTGCTTGGAGGCTGAGGTAGGAGGCTCAGTACTTCAATGGGAAAGTCCCTCCCAGGAACAGTGGGGCAACAGAACAGAATCTGTTTATTTGTAGCATATCATTCAATTGCAGACTCAGTTGTTCCAATATACATTATGTCCTGGTTGTTAAATCTACTTACAAAGCTGCTTTAAGAGTTGTAACCTCAGATACCAAAAAGATAGCCTAATCAAACTTAATGACACGTGGGAAGATCTGCCATAGGGAATAGTTAGGGGTTACAAGTAGGAGGACTTGGCCAGCAGGGTAGTAGTCTCACCAACACCGAGATTCAGATGTGAAAACAGATCTGGTTCAGAAATTGGTTGAGTAGTCATTATTTTTTCTTGGAGCACTGTCTCAGCCTCTTGAAAAACTATCTTTGACTTCATTTTGAAACTGAAGTTTCATTTATAGATTGCTACCCTTTTGACTGACTGTGAGTGCCACAGTAGATGCTATGATTCTTACCCTTGCCCTTCCTCCTGAAGTGCCTGGACCTATACCCGAGTGTCTTCGGAGGATGGGCATTTTTGGCTCTTCCTACTTCCATATTGGAGCGGAGACCCATTCAAGTAACAGCCCGTATCAGCATTGCCTGAGGCACTCCCTGTGACCTGATGGGGCCACTACTCTCATTGTAGAATAAAATACACAGGGTGTACTCTCCCCAAACTCACTAATCAGAGACAAAGGAGCCACAGGAAGATTACCATATTCACAGCTCAGCATAGGAGTATAAGAAATATGAAAAAACATGTGGCTTATAGATATCCTAACTCTAGAAGAGATTCCAAAGATAAAAATTTTAAGTGGATAAAATCCTTCATGAGAAATTCAGAGGAAGGATTTTTTTAAAAAAAGAGCTTGATGAGATCCAAGAAAGTATAGATAGATGATAGACGGTAAAGTACAGTAGAAAGACAATTTATGATGAGAAGTTCAGAAGAGATTTTGAAAAAAGCAGATCAGAAATTTGGAGAAAGAGCCCAATAAATCAGATTAAAAGTTTAATTGAAGCCTCCAAAATAGGCTAGAAGCTGCAAGAAAGAGTTTGAAGATGAATCTTTCAATATATTTCAGGTGGAAGTAAAGGGAAAAAATAAAAATAGTGAGTGAGTATAAGATGTTTAGCACAGCACTAAAAGATCAAACATCCACGTCATCAGTGGCTTAAGGGCATAGAAAATATACTCAATAATAGAAAATGTCCTTAATCTTGGGAAATACATGAACATTATGGTACATGAAGCCTATAGAACTTTACATAGACTTGATCGGAAAAGATGGTGATCAGGACACATGACAGTCAAAATGTAGAAAGTACAGGACAAAGGATTTTAAACTCTGCAAGAGAAAAACATGAAGTTACATTTAGAAATAACTACTGGACCAACGGTAAATATCTTCACAGGAGCCCTGCCAGGAGAGCATTCCCAAAAGTAACTGCCAACCAAGATTATTGTATCCAGCCAGGCCACCTTTCAGAATCAATGGAATAGTAAAGACCTCCCAAGATAAACAAAACAAGAAATTCATGAACATTTGACTTGCCTTAGGAAAGATACTTAAGAATGGGAAATGATGGCACACACCTGTAAACTCAGCTATGGAGGAGGCTGACGCAGGAAGATCGCAATTTCATTTCCAGCCTTAGCACCTGCCTAGCATATGTGAGGCACGAAAAGAAAAGAGCTTTCAAAAAGCCCGTATGCAGAAGCAGGAAACTGCCATCAGGCTAGCAAGTGGAAGTATAAATGCCACCAGAGGGATAAAAACAAACAGGAAACGGGAACAAAGAAGAAAATCATGATTGGAATAAATCTGTTCTTTTCATTAATAACTTTGAATGTAAATGGTTTTAATTCTTCATTTAAAAGACAAAGTTTTGGTTGAGTGGATTAAAACAAAACTTCAACATGGTAGGGTCTTGCTAAACTGCCCTGCATGCTCTTTACCTTACGATCCTCCTGCCTCAGCCTCAAGTAGCTGGATTCCAGGTTTGCACCGACACTCCTAGCTTACCTCATGCTTTTGTTGGTCATATGCTGATTTGAGGAAAGTGATGACTTTGTGTTTTCTTTTAAAAGAAGCTCGTGTTTTGGAGAACATTTGTAGACATTTTGAACACTTGTAGACAATTTTTCTTTTTTGAGTCATGGTCTCACTTTGTAGTTCAGGCTGGCCCCAAGCTCAGCCTCAAACTAACAAACATCACAGCAATCCTCCTGCCTCTGCCTCCTGAGTTCTGGGATTGCAGGAGTGAGCCACCACGCCCGGCACTGTGGTGTGTGGTACTGATTGCTGCTGGGTGTGAGTCTCCACACCCAGTGTTGTTTCTGGTTACTTGGGAATCGAACCTGGGCCCTTGCACTTGCAAGACAGGTGCTGGAACCACTGAGCTAAATCCCTGGCCTCTGACAAATATTTCTAATTGAGGGTAGGGGACAATTGGGAGAATAGGCTGCATGTGGATGTGGCAGCTGTTGTAGAGGGTTTGTGGCAGGTAATGCCATGTGGAGCAGCTTTAACAGACCACTGTTTATGGACTATTCTTGTGTGTATGCCAAACACTCTCCATAATAGACATTTTTAATATTTGAAATTCATACCAGACCAGTCTAACACATAGTAAGCCTTGTCTGTCTCCTGTTGCAGTGAACCCTAGAGAAATACAGGGGACAGTCTGATTTTATTAGTGAAGTTACAGGAAATGGCAGTGCAGGTTTGCAGGAAACATGTCCATTCAGATGATGTCTATGTTTTTCTATTTATTTGTCTCTGTTTGTGTAAAGTGAGCCGTTGTCACCTTGTAATTAAAATTAGTTATGAAAAGACGGCGGGGGCACCTTGAAGTCCTTAACTGATCTCTTTAAGGACTCTGGAAGTCAGGTGTTCCATGAGTTGTCCCAAATGGCAAGCACTGACTGGGGCCTTGCTTTCCCGCATGGACAAGCCAGTGGATGTGGCTTGGCAGGGCAGCAGCTGCCTTCATTAGAGAGGGAGTCCTGGGGTTGTGCCCAAGTGCTTTCCTTTGCAGAGCAGCATCAGACAGCGCCTTGTAGCGTCCACTGTTACTATCCTCTCATGGAGTGTGTCCTGTTTTCAGGAGAGGCTATAAAGAAAATGGTTAGGTAGAGTAGTGAAAATTTCAGGCAAAGTAACTGATTTCTCAGAAGATCCCAGATTCCAGACCTTTTTTATTTTTGTGAGGTTGCTGTCATTAATACATACAGATCTGTCATTAGTAGTGTAAAATTCAGAATGCTGTAAAAATGGAAACTTCTGTTTGGTACAACCTTCATTTGAAAGTAAAATCAGATTTGAACTGCTGCTGGGACTACATGACCTTTACCAACTTGTAGTGAATAATCATGTTGCTTTGGAAATATGTGGTTATTGCCAGGGATGGTGGGGCAAGAGAATAACCTTGAGTTCAAGGTCAGCCTGAACTATATAGCAAGACTCTATCAAAAAATAAATACAAAGAAGAGGAATGTTTGATTATAAGTACTATTCCAGATATGTACTATTTTTTATCTTTCTGAAATCTCAGTTCAAAATTTTGAAACACCTGGTTCTAAGAAGTTCACTGAGTATTTGTGAACCATACTGTGTGTAGGAGTTGTTTGACAATAGGCAGTATGTACCGTGGACAAATGTACTCTCTAACTTTCAGCAAACCAAGAAGTCTTAAATAAAGTTGAAGTTCAGTATAAGACACTCCCAGGATGGAACACAGACATATCAAACGCAAGGACATTTAAAGAGCTACCTGTTAATGCACAAAATTATGTTCGATTCATTGAAGACGAGCTTCAAGTTCCAGGTAACCAGCTGTGTTGTTCTATGTTTAACTTACTGGTTTGTCCTTGAAGTAGAATTTTTAAAATATTATTATTGCTCTGCAGAGTGCTCATGATCTGTGTAAAATGTCTGAGAAAAAATAAAGTATTTTTCTTTAAACATAATAATGCATCTATTTAGATGCATCTATTTAATAATGCATCTCTTTAGAGTAAACATAATGCATCTATTTAGAAGACAGTAGGTTATCTTTTCCCCTTTCTATTTTTAATTCTCTTGTTAATCTATTTTTATGCTGTAATGTTCATTTTTACTCCTTTTTCTTTCCTAGTAACAGATTATTTTGTATTTTTACAACTACAAAAAATGATTCACGAATGTTTTGGTATTTTTTTTAAATTGGGTTAAAATACCTTTGAGAGTTAGAGGAGTTTCTTAAATAGACATTAGGAAGTAATAAATAAAGAAGGGTTGAAATCTCATTAGAAAATACATAAAACAAGAATAAAGGATAAGACTTTTTTAATTAAAAAACCAAGTTTTTATTTGAATTAATGGAAAATAAAGTAGGTGGGAGGTGCCTTCTGTATAAATTCATTGATTTTTCATTTGGTGTATTTATGGTTGACTTTAAATATGACTTGTAGGGCCAGGTATTTAGCTTAGTGGTTCCAGCATCTGCCTGGCAAATGCCAGGTCCCAAGTTTGATCCCCAGTACCACATATCACAATGCAGGGCAAGGTGGCTCATGCCTGTAATCCCACCATTTAGGAGGAAGAGGCAGGAGGATTGCTGTGAGTTGCAGAGAGCCTGGGCTACATAGTGAGTTCAAAGCCAACCTGAGCTACAAAAATATATATATACAAATATATATACAAATATATATATATGCCAGGGATTTAGCTCAGTGGTTCCGGCGCCTGCCTTGCAAGTTCAGGTGCAAGGGGCGGGTTCCATAACCACATACAACAGTGCCAGGTGTAGTGACTCATGCCCACCAACAAGCAGCACCACATGCCCAGACGTGGTGGCTCACGCCTGTAATCCCAGCATTCGGGAGGTGGAGGCAGGAGGATTGCTGTGAGTTGCAGGCTTGCCTGGGCTACATAGTGAGCTTGAGGCCAGCCTGAACTACAAAGGAAGACCTTGTCTCAAAAAAAAAAAAAAAAAAAAAAAAAAAAAAAAATATGACTTGTTTTCCAAACTGCTAGCAGCTCCAGGCCTATTTCGATTTTAGTAAGCTATTTGTTTACTGCTCTTAGCAGTTTCTGACATGTAAATAGCCACAAATCTGATAGTGACTTCTGTGAAATCCGTAAAAGGTCATCCTGACTACCTATGGAACCAGTAATTCTGCAAATAGTCTAAAACATGTTTTATAGATGACTAGAAGCTCCCCAGCCTTGTGTGGTAGAGAATTACAAAGGACGGGGGTTAAATCAAGACAGTGCAGAAAGGGCTGAGGGGAAAGGTTAATGGGTGGTGTGAGGAAGGCAACCCTCCCGGCTGATCATTTCCTGTGAACTGATGTGCTGCTTCTCTCTCTTTTCCAGTCAAATGGATTGGTGTCGGTAAATCCAGGGAGTCCATGATTCAGCTCTTTTAAGGATAACCAGTAAGACAAGAAACACTCGGTGGGAGGGAAGGGAAAGACTTGTTGAAATACTTCCTTATGACCTGCAAATTCCGAAATGCAGAGTGAAGGAGTGGAAGCCCCGCGGCGCTGCAGTGTGAGCTGGACGGCTGGTGCCGTGTGCGCCTTCCTGCCGCCTCCTCAGGGGGCGTCTCACTGAATCATTTCTTGCTCCTGCTGCTCATGGTGCCATATTTTCTTTCAGTGTTTAGTAATAGTATAATCTCTGTTGTTGGAAATCTAAAATAGTTATTTTTGATGCAGTTTTTCTTCATTATTGTCTTTGTGTGTTTTAGGTTTTACCCCTATTAGATGAGAAGAAAACTTAATGCAGTTTTGCACAAATATTTTTACATTCTGATCATTCGATTCTCATAATCTTTGCTGTAAGAAAAAGAGTGATGGAAAGATAGGGGTTCTGTAAACTTTTGTAATGCTATAAGTTCTGTTTAAATTGGGAATTGTTTATTTTCTGCTAAGACCATTGCAAAATTGAGCTTTGTGGGGGGAGGGAATATAATAATGCTCATGGGTCCTTTAATTTTATAGAACACAGAACTTAGTCTCTCTATAAATTAAATACATTAAACATTTAATTAAATGTCAAAAAGATGGTCCCCTAAATAATCTTAGAGTTTAAAAAATTAATTATTAAAAGATCTGTTGTAATATTTGATGGATATTTTTCTTTAGTTTCAGACATGAACTGCAGTGTACATCTTTTTTAAAATTTATATTATACCATTATTTCTAAGTCTAATGGATTGATTTTCCAACACTGTGCCTGCCTGCCAGTATACCTACAGAATCACCTGTGAGTGTCCAAATGATTCGATTGCTGGCCATAATTTTGATCATGCCTTCTTTTCTTCTTGAATAAAAAAGTGTTATTTTGACAATTAGACTTTAAACATATTATGTTGTAGATTATTCGTTGAACTATTACATGTTTAGGTGCCACTTAAATTTATTTTATTATATCATCAATAGCTTATTAAAAAGAACCAAGTTTTTCTAGTATGTTTTGTGTGTTGTTTTTTTTTCTGGTAATAATCTGGTATATAGGAAACAACATTGTTCTTGCAGTATGTGAGGATATTGTAGAGAGAGAAAAATAGATTCTTGGGAAGGGTCGAAGCACTTTTTATCTTTGCCATATGAATTTTTATAAAACTGAAATAGCACCTTCATTGGACTCAATGTATAAAGAACAGATAATTCTACAAATCCAATGTAGATCGATAGTGATGTGTAAAAATTTTAATTGTGTATTTATTTTAGTAGGTTGAATGGGTTTTTAAAGTCTACATTCTTATCTTGGCTCTAAGAACTGTTAATAAAACTTTAAAAAAGTGAACTATTTGCTGATTGGTTGAGATAACCAATAGTGATAACTATTAAAATGACAAATTTCTGTTGAGCAGGTACATGCAGATATGTGCCAGGCCCTGCGAGGGGTTGCCTTTGCAGTAGTGATATGCAAAGTATGCAGACATGCTGAGATTCATTGCTTTGGGAACCGCATGTTAAACATATATTTATGAATGATGTGTGCTGCTGTTGAAAAGGTCAGTGGATGTGAAGCTAATTGAAATGTGGAAAGGGTCAGGGAAGGCTTCATTGGAGGGACCTAATGTTTAGTCGGAAAGACCTAATGTTCAAAGTCCTACAAGCTGAGTGAAATTTGGAGAGTTAGAGAAACTGAACAAAATGAGCGTGGAGCTGATGTGGTTGGCAGCAAATTCCACAAATACTGAGTCAAACAACTAAAACATCTTATATGGAAGAAAAGTACTATGGCTCAACATGCAACACATACCATGTTTAAGGAAGCATAGTGAGCGCACAGAAAAATTGTTGAACTTTAAAACTCATAGGAAACTGGCTGACCAACAAGGTACATCAGTACACAAAGAACCTAATTAATATAGGTATTTGACATTAACTAGGCAATACTGTTGTATGAGAATCTCTTTAAGACATTTTTGAAAAGGTAACACCAGATAATAAAGCTGTGTGACGTTGTCATGGGAAGAAATGAATGCACAGACACAAAAAATTTTACTTTTAAAAAATTTCAGCATTTTCTCCTAATATGTAGTAAATAAGGAATGATAAACAATAGAAAGATGGTCAAGGGCCGGGGAGTTAGCTCAGTGGTTCCGGCGCCTGTCTTGCAAGCGCAAGGGCCCGGGTTCAATTCCCG
>PVIR01006340.1:23443-51457 GCA_004026965.1 Petromus typicus
CACAGTGCCGGGCGTGGTGGCTCACGCCTGTAATCCCAGCACTCGGGAGGCAGAGGCAGGAGGATTGTGATGTGAGTTTGAGGCTGAGCTCGGGGCCAGCCTGAACCACAAAAGCGAGACCCTGTCTCAAAAAACCTAAAAAAAAAAAAAAAAAAGAAAAAAAGAAAAATGGTCAAAAATCAACATATATAACAGCCCACAGAAAAATAAACCTGAATGGCCTAAAACATGAAAAGATCCTCTCTTTGCCTGAAGAATGAGATGAGGAAATAAATACTTCTATTAAGGCAACTATTAAGAGTAGAATAATACAAGGTTTTTAGGATTGTAATCTCCTATATGTTTTAAGTCACAGACAAAAGCATAAAACAACAATTTGTTACTGAGTACATTGTAAAAAATGTAGCTTTGATAATGACAATATTAAGGGCAGAGACTGCTGTAAATGATAGTTGTATATTAAAATTGAGTTGGTATTAAAACTATTGTTATAAATTGAGAGCTTTAATTTGTAATTCCCATATAACCACTAAGAAAATATCTAAAGGGTTGACACCAAAGAAAATTAATAAATTAAGACACCACCACCAAAATATCATCTCAACCCAAAGAAGGTAGTAAAGAAGGAAATGAGAAAGGTATAAGACACATAGACACAAATGATAAAATGTCAGGAATTCCTATTGGCAGTTATCTTAAGTATAAATGGAACAAATTCACCTTAAGGCAAAGATTGGCAGAAGGGGTTGAAAAGCAACCCATGATCCAACTATATTCTGTCTATAGATAAACTCATTTCAGATACACAGATCTAGGATTTGAAAAGAAATTATGAGTCCCTTATAGGAAAGACCCTAGTAACTGGCAAAAATCTATTCAGTCACACTTTGCTGTAGCATTCTCCAAATGCTCCTTGGGGCCACTTGTTGAGGGAATTGTACACTGAGAAAAGATTAAAATCGCTACTTGTAGATCTAAAATATCGCGCAGCCCTCCAGTTACAGTCAAGAGGTAGAGTGATCAGATAGGATCACTGGTATTTTAGCTCAAATATCTCACAGTGGGTCCCCATTTCATTTGAAGTTGTTTCTTGGTCTTTGTCTTTCATATTTATTTTTTCCAAATCTGTTGATGGCACCTGATTGACCTTTAATATCAAAGACTAAGGCAATTGAAAACTACATTTAACTCTGTTTTTGAAGAAAGATTATTAACATAGAATTTACTTTGGGATGGAGTGGTTGAGTAAGAAACCAACCAGTGTGCCAGGAGGTGGGTAGCAGCCAGAGCATGGCACTCTTTACTTAGAGGTCATTTCTTTTCCCCTCTCTGCTTTCCTCCTTCCCTCTACACCCCCCATTAAAAATAAAATTTCCATTGGTACATTTTTCAGTACTTAATGTTTACCTTCCTTTCTTTGTATGGAGTTGGCACGTGTGCAGAACACTTCATTCCTTTTTTCACCCCCTTTCCCTCTACTCTCATCTCTTGCTCCCCTTCCCGTCTGAAAAGATCTCTCTCCCTACCTCCTATGAGCTATCTTTTCATTTCATTCTTTAACATGGAGGCTTGTGTGTCTAATTTATTTCACTTAACATAGTGATCTCAAGGTGCATCCATTTTTCTATAGATGATATTCAGGTTTACCCATTTTGGCATAGTAGTATTCCATTGTGTATAAATACATTTTATTTATCCATTCCTATATTGATGGACACACAAGCCACACCCAAGATCTAGCAATTATAAACTGTGCTGCTATAAACCTGGCTAAGCATGCGTCACTTTAATATGATGTCTTTAACTCTTAGGAAGATGCCTAAAAGCGAAATAGCTGATGAAAAAGAAATTTCTGTTTTTGAGGTTGTTTTGTTTTGCTGTGAGACAGGGCCTCCCTACATAGTTCAAGCTGGCCTTGAACTCACTATGTAGTCCAGACTGGCTTCGAGCTCACAGCATTCCTCCTGTCTCAGCCTCCTGAGTGCTGAGATTACAGGTATGGGCCACTATACCCAGGTATTACAGCTGACTCTTGATTCCCTTTTTTTTTTTCCAGTGGATTAACTTAATCTGAAGAGAATTTGCAACCAGCAAATATTTTAGCACTGGGGCTCTTTGCATACACACTGCAGTTCACTAGTTCTACTTCTGTTAGTCTACGCGGGAGTCACTAAGAATGCCAGCAGTTCTTTTGTTTGAATGCCATGGTTCTCTTAGTTTAAAAACATTTTTTCCAAAGCTTCCCCTCTTCACAACAGTAGAGCTCTGGCAATGAATTCAGTGGCCCGCGATTTGATGAGATTGTGGCCAACTTCTGATCTCCATCTGGAATTTAAAATAAATTAATGATTTAAGACTATTTACTCCTTTTGTCAATTATACACAATAACATAGCTTAGGGAAAAGGGATGTTCTTAAAATATGGGGGAAAGGACACAGTCAAAAGGTCATTTCTTTGGTCCAGTCTCCAGTTAAAAGGCTTTATGGAATTATGCCAAAATGTAAATAAAATGAAGTTGATCACATAAATATGCATTTGCTGTCCTAATTCTAGACAAGCCCTACATTATCAGCCAGCCACTTTGTATCATCTTTGTATCAAACCCAATTATTGCCATCCTTAAATTCAGACCAGCTGGAGCTCGCGTGCCATAACTTTCCTTAACTAAAGTAAAGATTCAGGGAAGGCTGCGAAGACCAGTGTTTCAAGTAGACATGGTACCACTTGAGCTAAATCCAGGGCAAAGACCAATGTTTAACTGTAGCATTGTAATAAAACTTAACCATGTCAGTGTTTGACTTCCATCAACCCTAATAATCACAGCAACTTTCAGTGATACCTAGATACAAACACCATTTCAAAGACATTAATTCATTAGTGAAGTTCACTCATATATGAGTTGGAGCCCAGGTCCCCAGCCCCATTCTCAGACTCCAGTGTCCTTAATCTTCACAGCTGTGTTCCATGTTCATTAGTACCATAACAGCGTTTAAAGAAGTAAGCATTTCTTCATATTAAGGGTGATAAAAGCATTTCATTAACCCTGGAAATAGGCTTAGCAACATTACATTGGGAAGATTTTTAAAACTAGAGTTAATATACATTCTGTGTGTAGTTAGTAGCTGTATCACTTCTGAAGGCTGATTATGCAGTCATAATTAGGATGACCTTGAGAATAACATTGTATTTTAGGGAAATAAAGTATGATAAAAGTGAATTTCTATTCAACAGCTTTTACTGAACTGTGCTTTAGGATTTACAATAAGGACAAATCATGCAAATGTCTGATTCAAAATTAAATGAGTATGGTGGATGTTTTCAAGCCTCAAGATGCTATACAGATAGGTTCTGTGGAAATAATACAGATGGGAGATTACAAGTCAATAGTTCAGTTCCCTCATCACCTAGCAAAGTGTAATTATTTATGTGGATTTGTGGTGGTGAATCCTTGAAAGTCAACATTGAAAAATGAATTGAGAACCACTGAGAAGTTACCCAGCTGACTCAACATTCAAGCAGATTTACATTCTATATACATCATTTAATATCACTTTTGAATGTTATTGGAGATTATCAAAGACTTGGTACAAAAATTTTATGCACTAGTTCTTGAACTTAATGTCCACAGGGAAAGATCCGATTCCATTGTGTTTTTAAAAATATAATGATATAAATTCTTGATCAATAATTGGCAATTTTTGAAGACCTCCCAGTGTTATATACGTGAACAGTGCCAAGTTCTTTATATACATATTTCAATTCTTTCGGGTGGGTACCATTTTTATCCTTTTTGTAGGTGGGAAAATTGAGGTTCAGAGAGAATGAGGGTCACACAGCTCCTGAAGCATATATTTCCTTTTAGACTGATTATTTCTTTAAATGATTTGGTACCAGGGTGAAAAATACAAGGGCAGCTTTCTTTTGAAGAGCTGTCTCATTTTCCTAGGCTCTCCGTGCTCTGCAGCCACAGGATGGAGCCTCTGCATCCTGCCGAGATCAATTCTGGAGTGCTTCCTACATTAATGAGTTAATGGTACTTGCTGACGAAGAGTTTTTTAAGCAGTAACCCTGCCTATCGTGGTCTACTTCAACCTGTTCTTTAACAACTTCCAAGTCAGAACTGTACACAAATTGCTAATGTAAATATACGTGTCTTCTGCCCTTCAACCTCTCCTCACAAGGTTAGGGTGTAGCTCTGGTAGATCACTCGCTTCGCATGTAGAATGGGCGAGTTCAACCCCCGGCACTAAAACCTGGGCTTGGATAAGACTCTGTCCATTGTCCTGGGGAGAGTCCTTCCCACAGACTCCGAATGAGTTTCTGGATCTGAACAATTGGACTTGACCGCTACTGTCCTGTCCGTGCTATGTTGCGTAGGTTTCTCTGTAAAGGCTTCTTTTGGACCAAACTTTTGTCCACCTGATTGTTCATGAGACAGTTGTCTCCTGTGTATCTCTCAAATCCATCTCAGCCTCTCGACTGTTTCCACCCATTATCGGTTGTGTGAATCACTGGTTTTCAAACTCAAAGATACAGTGCAATTATCTGGGAGTTTAAAAGCTCTTTCATGCCTGGGACATCCTAACCACACCCACCAGAGGGATTCCGATCCCATGGATTGTGGCACAGCCTGGGTATCTGGATTTTTAGACTCTTCAAGCACTTTAGTCAAAACTAGAAATATGAACTAACCCAGTGTAGTTGTCTCCTGGCCAGTCTTTGCACCACTTTGCCCTACTTATTTCTCCAGAATACCTCTTTGAAAATGATGTTTTAATCACCACTTTCATTCCCCTGAAATCTTTTCAAGTTTTCCATGAGTCTCAGGCTAGAGGCCAAATGCTTGAATGTTGCCTGTAAAGTCTTATTCTGGTCCTGCTACCTTTTCAGCCATGTCCTCCTCCATGAACCTGTGTGTGTGTGTGTGTGTGTGTGTGTGTGTGTGTGTGTGTGTGTACATGTGTGCACATACACAAACATGCACACACTGAGGATTGAATTTAGAGCTTTGCGCATGCTTGCCATACTTTCTGCTGCTGAGCTACAGGTTCATTTCTTAATTTTCCACTTCTTCGGACATGTCATGCTCCTTTCCATCACAGGCTTTTGCATAAACCACACTGTGAAAACGATTTCTCTAATTCCTTTTCTAGTTAATTTTTAGCTCTTCCTTCAGATCTGAGCTCATTTCTTCAGAGAGACCTTCTCCAGTCTATTGTATCCTCTTACAGAGCCACATAAATTTCTCTTCACAGCATTTGTAGTAAGGGACATTCATGGCTACTTCTATGCTGTTCATTGAACCTCCTTTGTAGAAACTTTGGGTCTAGGTTTGTTTCACATGGTATTGCCAAAACCTAGCATAAGGACTGGCATTTAAATAGGTCCCAAATTGCTTACTGAAAGAATAAATGTAAGTGAATGAAAATTTTCCCATATCAAATAGCTAGGTCCAAGTGATGTCATCTCCAAAATATTTCTGGAATCCATTTAATATTCTTCATCTTCCTGCTAGTCCAGGTCCTCATTGTCTCTGTTCTAAACTGAAATAGCTTTCCTTGTGGTCGGCATTTCTCCATCCTTGCCCCCCTCCCAGCTGTGTCTTAGCAACCAGAGTGATTTTAAAATCCAAATGTCACTCCTCTTCGAAATCCTTCAGTGCCTTCCCATTGCTCATGAAATAAAACCCAACCACTGTATCACTCCTACCTTCACTACCCACTGAACCGCAGTGGGTTCCTCAAGTATGCCAAGACCTTTCCAGCTCTCAGAAACTTGCTTTTTACTGCCCCCTTGCCTGAAATTCTTCCTCTGACTCATTTGTATTTTTCAGATCTCAACTAAAATGTACACATTCCTCCTGATTTCTCTGTTTAAAGGCATTCCCCTTAGCTACACTCCTCATCCTGCTTATTTTCCTTTTAGCTCAGCATGGGTATGTTGTGTATACTCTGCCAGAATCTTGGCTCTGTGAAAGCACCTGTCATGGTCACTTTATGCCCAGGAAACACAGCATCTAGTTCACAATGAGTGCTCAATAAATAGCTGAATCCTACTTGGTTGCCAGCTTCCCAGGTTACAGATCACCCACAAGCCAGGACTGCCTCGGGGCTGCTGTATGTGACTAGTAGGACACAGCAGAAGGAGCAGGGTAGACTGGGCAGTCTAGGTCCTGTGTCATTCACACCAGGACACTCGGATAGCTGCACGTTGGCTCTGTGAAAGCAGCTGTTGGGTCTGTCATGGTCACCTATTCAGGTGTATAATCTTCCTGCTTCTGCCTCATTGTGCTAGGGTTATCGGCATGCCCACTCACATCTGGCTCTAGAAGTGTTAAACTGCACCTTCTGGTGTGTCAAATCACACACCTTGTAAGTGTGATCTGGGGCTCAAGGTGGGATCTTCACACTTGAGTCTGCTTCCTAAGGACTTGCATGAATTTTCACCCCTGCAGGCTCAGGTGCAGGAAACTAGATGAGGGATGGGGGAGAGCACCCGGGGCAGCCCTGTCACTCTTCCTGTGCCCAGACAACACATGTCCCTGACCCCAGCTCGGCTGCCCCCTGAGGTGCTCCCTGAGCTGGCAAGCCCATGTGACAAGCTTATCTGAAACCTAGAAAAGGTTAATCTGAGCGAGTCAAGAGCACTGGACAGACTTACTGATCTTGTAAAATGGCAGTGAATAGTCTCTTTGGTATGTAGTTTCCTTATACCATGGTTCAGCAGGCTTTGAATGACTTCGAAAACAAATATATTGAATGAGTGTCCGTTGATCTAATTGAGGTTGTTCATGTGGAGTTTTTTTCTCGGATGAAATTCCCAAGTCTGTGGGTGGTCTAAAGAGAGATGGAAATAGCTTACTGAGCACCCACAAGAAAAGTGGTCCATTTTCTCATCCACTGCAGTGGCCAGGAGGCTAAGAAGATAAGAATGACAAGACCCTCCTTCCCCCAAGGCCACGACTCATAATACCATGATGGAGAGCGCAAGGATTTCAGTCCTTGGGTTTCCCTGCAGTCTTCCTCTTGCTCCCTAGTCAAAGATCCCAGAAGGTGACCTACACAACACCTGTCCTGTTCTGCCCATGCCTGCTGTGCTGAACTCCAGATCTCCACACTTCCAGTGCCCTTGACCATCACAATTTTTCTGTGGCTGTTTTGGTCCTTCAAGGACTCAGTGTGTTCTTTTAGCGAAACACCGCTGAGGTCCATCTTGGTGCCTCACAGACCTGAAAACAATTATAAACTTCTGTGCTACTCTAACAGACTTCCTCCAAAGGTAAAGTCAAAATACTTTCATACAACATGGGAGTATTCATTCACTGGTATAAATTTGGTGGTATGTAGTAAGATCTTGAAAATATACGTACATTTTGTCTCAGCAATTCTAGAAATTAGAGATATCAATAAAATTTAACTCTTAAGAGTTCTTCGCAAATTGTCTTTATGATAGAGTACTAATTTCTTCACTTAAAAACAACTAAGGTCATGGATGTATGCTCATTATCTTGATCTGAACATTACACATTGTATTGAAATGTCTCCCGTAAGTATATATGATTGTTGTATCAATTAAAACTAAAAATATATTTTGAAAAAGAAAAGATGTGGAATTAGTCACTAATATAATAGATATATGCCGATTATCATACCACCATTAAAAGTGATGAAGTAGAATTACAACTTTTGAGCTGAAAAAAGCACATTATGTATTGCTAAATTTAAACAAAGGTTGTGATTAAATGGGTGAATTGCACGGTATGTCTAGCTGTCTTCCCAAAGTCTCATGTAGTCATAATTGGGGCTTTTCAGAGATGGATGGACCTAGAGTATGCTAAGATAAAGGACGCTAGGATTAAGGGTGTGACTGCTACCCACGGCAAGTAGCCTGAATAAGATAAAAGGGGCAGAAAGACACTGTTAAGGTCCCATGTTGCTTTTGCTGTCTTCTTCATGTAATGAATTTTCTCCTTTGTAACACTTATCTGGCATATGTCACTTTGCCTTGGAGCTGGCTGGTTATGCACTGAAACCTCTACAAACTGTGAGTTAAATAAACCTTTGCTCCTTGAGTGTCAGGTATTTTATCTCAGCAATCAGAAAGGAGTAACTAAGAGAGTATGTGAATTACTTTAATAAAGCTGTTACCACACACAGAATGTTCCACACCATCCTACACTATTTTGGTATGTATCTGAAAGATGAGGCATGATTAAGTTTGACATTATCAGTGATTTTCATTTTTTATTATCATTGTTTCATAAACATTCTAATAAATATGTATGTTTTCAAACTATGAAACAAGTTGAACTTGTATAAATAGGACAAATATTAAATGTTGTCTGTGATTTAGGAACATCTACTTCCAATCAGGTGGGGAGACATGGTCTCACAGGATGGTAGCACTGTGATGATAACTCATTATAGAGTGGGAGCTAAAACTGCCCCATATAATCATGTTGGGAGGTAAGGGAACATAACTCGTTTATCATGCATGAGCCATTAGGTTCTAATTCTGAATATGCACGCGTGCGCTCATGTGCATGCACACGCACACGCACACACACACACACACACACAAAATGATATTGACTTCTTGATAATAGTAAGTGCACTTGTGAAGCGATGGCTTCAATTCCTAGCATACACGAGTAAAATTTGATTGCAATCTGCCTTCTTTAATGAAGAATATGTTAGAAGAAATGGAGTGGCTCTCCTTGAAGTTCAGAAAGAACAGGAGTACCAGTGTCACCATGCTTGTGGGATGCTGACCTGGGACTGGTGCTGGACGGGGGCGGGCTGCTGTGCTGTGGAGGGGCTGGAGGAGCATCAGGACCGCCCAGCCACTTCCCCTCATGCCTTCTTTATGCTCACAGATACTTCCCTTTGTAAACAGTGCCCTGATTGGTAGGTGGGAGTTTTCCTTATCCTACAAAATATGCCTCCCGCTGGCAACCAGAACATGAACTGTCTGTTGATTGTGTCAGTATCTATCACTTTGAGCCCTGTCTGACTATGATTGTCGGTCTGGTCACTTCAGTGCCTCTGATGGCTCTGTGACTAGATCTACCCCTCTGCACTGCCAGCCTGCCTCTGCCTTTGCCTTCGGTGTTTCTCAAGAACCAGAAGATTCTTCCTCTTCAAGGAAGATATTAGTGCTCTTCTGAAGGCAAGTCTTCTGCCACAGGAAGAACTACGACTAAAAGTATGAAGCTGTAGGGGAACACATCCGTCCCAGGAAGGACAGACTTTAGGCATCCATGGGCTATACCATGATTACAATAGCTACATTTAGGTAATTGCCTCAGCTGGACATATACAATCGTTGTGCCTCAGAGAAAACTGTTATGGCCTCTATGCACAGTCTTGTTTTTTTCATCTTTGAATGAGATTGGATATGAATAGTAAGTTTTCTAGTTTCTAAAATTATCCCCCCAAAATAATAATAAAAGTGCTTAGGAGTGGCCCTAAGAACTATGTTACTTTTTGTTTTGGTTGTGGGTGTGTTGTGTGTGCGCCGCCCCCCCCCCCCCCCCAGTATCAGGAATCAAACTCAGGACATTGCACTTGCAAGGCTGGAGTGGTGTCACTGAGCTAAATGCCTGGCCCTGTTGTGTTTTGATTCACATTTTCCTCCATTACTACTCTTAACTCTTTGTGCCTGTAGATCGACACAGGCACTTAAATTGAAATTTGCATCTGGAGGAAGACATTTTGTCTCGAGAAGACACAAGTCTTGTCAGAGCTAGGTAGAGTCAAACTTCCTTTTAACAGCACCACACTCTGGTGGGAGAATTGATATTTGGTGATAAGTCAGTGGGATGGAGTGGAGGTGGTAAGTAGAGTCATCAGAGTTCTCACAGAACACATCTCAGGCTGCTCCATGGACCTGGGCCAGGTGCAGGTCTGGAAGTGGGTCCTATTGTTTTGTTTCTTACCTTTCTTATAGTAAAGGACCAAAGTCTTACAATAAGTGTTCACTAGATTTGGTGCAGTGGTGCACCCAAGCAACATGGGAAGTTAAAGCAGGAACATCACTGGAGCCCAGACTTCAAAACCAGCCTAGGCATCATAGTAAGATCTTAAGTAAAAAGAAAAAAAACAATATTCTATAAGTATGTGAGTTGGAAATTAGGAGTTTGAATTGAGAGTCAAAATATGTAAGTAAATACAAGTCCAGTGTTTATACAGTAAACTCAGCTAAGCCACATCACTTCTCTGTGATGCTTTTCATTCATCTAATCTGATAGAAATCATCTAGCTATCTCCAGTTTGATCATGTATGCGATTCGAAAGTATAGAGGCCATGCTTCCTTTTCTTTCCTTTACATGGAAGACAACTGGCCATTGGCTACATCAAAACCAACTAAGGGAAGAGAAATACTAGATGCTGAATTCAAAATAGCAATACATTGTGAGTGCTTAGTGTGCTCTGGAATTTTATACCAATTGTTTTATTGTGCAGATGAGGCAACTGATACTCAGAGAAGGAATGAAAATTACCCAAGACTAAACATTTCATAGATTCTTCAAATTGCTGTTTTTGCTTACAGCTGTTTCCCAGCCTCTGTAAACTAAACTAGAAAATAAGTTCAAAGTAATTGTGGGTCTTCCTGTTGTGGAAAACATTTAGGGAAAATTTAGAAACTATTTAGGCAAATTTGTAAATTTACTAAGAAAGAAACAATCTTGATAAGTTTACTTGGCCACTTTGAAATTCTAAATTTCTGGTACTTCTCAAATTCCTATGGTGATTTAATGAAATTTTATTGGTCATCATAAGATTAAGATATGTTGATTAGCAAAAAATTTGGAAATTAGAAAAAAAATTAAAGAATAAGACATGAAATGTGAATAATCTCACTACTTCTTTAGGTGTTTTTTTTGTTGTTGTTTTTTGAGACGGGGTCTCATTTTGTAGTTCAGGCTGGCTCTGAACTCAGCCTCAAACTTGGCAATCCTGCTGCCTCTGCCTCCTGTGTGCTGGGATGACAAGCATGAGCCACCACACCCAGCACTGTGGTATGTGATACCAGGGAGCAAACTCAGGACCTTGTGCTTGCCAGGCAGATGCCAGAACCACTGAGCTAAATCCTCGGCCCTTACCACTGATTTAGAAAAAAACAGTAACATTATTGGGGCTGAGGATGTAGCTCAGTGGTGGAGATTATGCTTGGTAGACTGGGGGCCCTAGGTTCCATCCCCTGCGCTAGAATAAACACAAAAGACTAAAACAAATTAAATACCAGTGTTTTAATAATTTGCTGTATTTCCTGCTAAGCCTTTTTCTATCCATAAAGTGGTAATCTTTTTTTCCATTATTATCATCACTAAGATGGTGTCATCTGTTTTGTTGTTGTTGTTGTTGTTGTTTTTCTCTTTTATCATGCTAGCTTTGGTGACTTTCTTGGAAATTAAGGTTTAGGAAAGTGTCTCACCTGGAAGGTGTCTTCACACTGTGAAGTCTTGCCAGCTGCCCAGGATAATAGCCTTTGAGGTCCTTTCCTTGATGGTTAATAAATAAACTAGTGGAGAAAGTAAAGAGGTGAGAAAAAACAATTATTCTGTTACTTTTCTGCAGGAGAATACCAGGTACTTTATGAAAGAAAATGCATTGGGACTTTGTCCCCTTCCCTGGCAACTAGAACCCTTAGAATTTGCTTTTATTATTCATAATGAGCCTTTCTACCATACCTGGATTTACAGTACTCACAGGTCTCCTATCCACCACAGCCTTCTACATTGTAATAAAATGTTATTTATTTTCAAGATACATGATGAAATATTTAACATTATGTTCAAAATATTAGGAAAAGAGAAATAAAGGGATATGTAAAACCGTTGGGGCAAATGTTGGTAATTGTTGAAATGTGCAAATAAGTGATAAATCATTAATTTTTTCTGCTTTTGATATCTTTATAAAATTTCATAAGTTAAGAAAAAACATAATAGCGAAGTAGGAGTCTGGCCCTGGGAGCATAACCAGAGCGCGCCAGGTGGGGGTGGGAGAGACCCCTGGGGCTGTGTGAGAGGTGTGGTGTGTGGCGGGAACACAGTGGTGCTGTAGTTTGCATGCTGAGTGTCCCCAGTGTGCATGGCTTGAAGGCTTGGTCCTCAGGGTGATGCTTTGGGGAGGCGGTGTAGCTTTAGGAGATGGGGCTGAGGGAGATTCCGGAGGTCCCTAGAGTACAAGTGGGATTAGGGGACCCCGGTCCTTCCTTTTTCTTGCTTTCTAACCATGAGATGAGCAGCTGGCTCTGCACACACACCTCCCACTGCTGTCCAGCTCGCCCACCAGGAGCCAAAGCAGTAGGAGCACCTGATCCTGGAATGTAACATCCAAAATCGTGAGCCATAATAAAAATTTTTTTGAGACAGGGTCTTGCCTTTGTAGTTCAGGCTGGCCCTGAGCTCACTGTGTAGCCCAGGCAAACTTTGAACTCACAGTAATCCTCCTGCTTCTGCCTCCAGAGGGCTGGGATTACAGGCGTGAGTCACCACGCACAACATTGTGGTGTGTAGTTACCAAGGATTGAACTCAAGACCTTCCACTTGCAAGGCAGGCACTGGAACCACTAAGCTAAATCCCCCACCAGTCATAATAAATTTGATAAAATAATAATCTGAGGTATTTTGTTACAGTGAAAGAAAGCTAAATAGCACAAGTGGTGCTCAGACTTTATATTTTAAAACACATCTTACTTTACAGTAAGTTACTTCTTCTTTTATTTTCAAATTATAACACTACCTTGGTATTTTAGAATTACCTGCAGGTTTTATCTATTATTTAAAAAGCCTGTGGAGTCTAAAAGTTTAAAAATCTCTGATGTGGATATTAGAGGATCTTTGTAACACTTTAAGATTAATGACATGATACATAATTTTTCTTTGGTAGCAGTGTGGAAAACAAATTTGAGAACAATCTGACTAGAAGTAGAAAGACTGGTTAGGGAGAGACTAGTACCTTAGATGAGAGATGATGAATCTCTCAACAGTGGGATTAAATGTGCAGGGAGATGATGGACTGTTTTCTTGGGAAATGTAAACGGAATGAGCACTATATGCACCCACCAAAAAATGAAAATTAAGGCAATGCCTAGATTGAACTATTTCACACCCCAGCTATTCAAAATGTCACGTACAATATGAAAATATACAATAGTATCTGTCAATTTCAACACTGAATGAAGATTTAACAACAATAAAAATCACAACAAAAATGAAGAGTAGGAGACAAGAGGGTGGATTGAGGATTTTTTAAGGAGATGGAATGAATGAAATTAAGGGTTAAAGAGAGAAAATTGTCCAAGACAAGGCTTATTAGGCCTCTAGCATTGGATGGAGCACTGTAATCCCTTAGTGAACAAAGGAAGGCACCACTGTTGGGAATGTGTCAATAAGTTTGTAATGCTTAGGGCTGGGAATTTAGTTCAGTGGTTCTGGTGCCTGCCTTGCAAGAGCAAGGTCATAAGTTTGATTCCTGGTACCAAAACAGAAAAAAAAAAAAATTGTGATGTCTGCATATGTGAAGGCTTTTGAATCATTTATAGGCTCCAAGCACTCGGTAGATGCCATGAAAATTCATAGAAAAGGAGAAAAGTCTATAGAAAGGAGCATATAGTTTTGCATAATGTAGCTTACTATATTTGTTTTGGATCATAAGAGGGGACTTAAACTATGCCTTCAGGTCAACCAACATTTATTGAATGCCATAAAATACACTGCACATAGTTAGGCTCTGCACATACAAAGCTAGGAGGCAGCCCTAGTCCTCAGAATGCTCTTCACATCTGAAATAGTGGCCTGGATGAAGGAGTGATGTGGCACAAGTATGGTGGGGTGTCAAGGGTTTGAGTAGGCAAATCGGATGGGGAAGAGCCTCCAAGTGAAGGACATTACAGTGGATAAGGCTTGGACAGAATTAAGTAGATCGTGTAGGGATGTACTAGTCAGCTTTTCGTTACTACAATAAATGCGTGGGATGAATCAACTTACAAAGGAGAAAGGTTTATCTTGGCTTTTGATTTCTGAATGTCTTGATCCGTGACCATGCATTGAGTGTGTGGTGGGCAGCGCGTCCCAGCAGGGGTGCAAGATAGAGCACAGCAGCTCCCCTTGAGGAACCAAAGAGAAGGAAGAGGAGAGGCTAGGCTCCAATATTCCCAGGGCACATGCCCAATAGCCTAACTTCTTAAAGGTTCCAGTATCTCCCAATAGTGCCACGGACTGAGGACGAGCCTTTGCCAGATTGGCAAACAATGCAGATGTGACTGAAGCAGGGGTTGGAGTTGGCCTGGCTGTCCAGTGTGAAAGGCAAGTGCCAGCCTGTGCCCAGGACTCCACAGGCATGAGCTTCCAGAAAACTCCAGACTGTTGGCTGGCTACCGTGACTAGTCCTGCCTGCAGAGTCAACAACTGCCGGGGATGTAGTCATGACAGGAAAGAGAAGGTGGCACCAAGGCAGGGAGCACATGACATTTCTGAATGTGCAGGAGGGGCAGAGAGGCTTGCTTAGGCACCTGCTCAGTTCCTGGGCTCTGAAGAACCCTCGGTGTCTCATCTTCTTCCCTGCTGTGCACCCAATGAATGCCTATGAGGCATGGGGTGGTGGGGGAGCAGACCAAGCCCTGCTCCGCAGACGCAGCCTGTGGAAGCTGCTTTGGGGGTAGAGAAGCTCTTCCCCAGCCCCGAGGAGCCTCCTGCCCCGAGTCTCTGCTGGGCGACCCACGGTGTTTGTCGGCAGGCTTGTGGGCTGGGAGCATGAAATCCCGTGTCAGGAGGTGAAGGCAAGAGGGAGGGCAGCTGGGAGGGAAGCGGGAAGACTTGGGAAGGAAGCTGCGGTACCTCGCTTCCCTTCAGCCTACATTTCCCAGGCTCCCCCGTGTGGCCTTCTGGTGAAAGTGAGAAAGCTTCCAGTTCAGATACTAATACACCAGGTTTTTCTGAAAGCGGAGCTTTTCCACCTGGGGGATGCACAGCTGGCTCCCCCTCAGGAGGCTAGGTGGAGGGCAAAGCGATGAACCACTGAAGGCCCGGGCCCCTTCCAGCCATCGTGCCCTCGCTGCGCTCAAACCCACTCTGCCAACTCAGCCGCAGGAAGATCCTTCCTTCTCCCATGCTGGGAGCAGGTGGCACAGGGGAATCACACTTGTGATTCCACTGTGTATGATTTACCGTCTCTGAGGTAGTGTGCAGGGTTCACACGAGCCTCCTGGCCCGCCGGAGACCACTGTAACCAGAATGGGGACTGGGCTTATCTGCAGGCAAAATTCAGAGTGCACACGAGAGGTCGGGGCGCTCCACCTCTGAGCCTGGATCGGGCTGGAAGTGGGTTGCCTGCGTCACTCTTACAGCTTGCTTGTGCTTTTCTCTTACAAAGCACTTTTACAGAGATGATCTCATCTCCTCACAGTCACCTTGCAAGGTAGATATTCATCCCTGTTTAATAAAAGTCTCAGAGAAACTGAATGGACTTTCTCTACTTTTCATCTGGGTAGGAAATGCCAGAGCTACGAAGCAACCCAGTTCCCTGAACTCCATCCACTTCGCCTCCAGAAGCATCTCCATGTGTGGACGACGATTCCTCCTTTCCAGAAAGTTAAGCACTGTTTCTTCATGACTGTGACTCTCCCACTTGCAGGCAGACAGCAAGCAGGCACAGTGTACCAAGATGGCGGAAAGACCAGTAAGGACCCAGCATTGGGACATTTGTGTGCCTCTACTAAAATGCCTCTTCAGTCCTAGACAGAGTGGACGAGGTAATCACATAGATGCCTCTAGAGCTCCAATGTGTGTGTGTGTGTATGTGTGTGTGTGTATACGCGTGCGCTGGTGCACGCACACATACACATATGCTGGGAATTGAACCCAGGGCCTTGTGTATACTAAGTACACACTTTACCACTGAACTGTACCCCAGCCCAATCACTACTGGAAAAATCCATTTAAATCTCATACACATCCAGTCCCTTTCATCTTTCACACCATACTGAATTTAATCCTGTAGAAATGATCTTTTTTCAGAAGCACTTTAAGCTCCATAAACTAAGGCAGTGTGCTTGCCCCCCCCGGGGGGGGGGGAGTAGGCTCTGGTCTGTGGCTTAGTTATGGCACCGGTTAACACTGGCATTTAATAGAATTCTTTTTTACAAGAATCTGATGCAGTTACTAAAACTTGTGAGCCAAGGAGTCTATTTTTATTAGGTTTCCCTGCTGGGTTGCAGTTATGTTTCCCTAGAGCATTGGGTGAGGCAGTTGAGGACGAACTGGATGAAGGCTTGCACAGAATGGCAGAAGGGCAGGCTGAGGTTCTGTTAGGCACCAGGAGGCCAAACCACAAAGAAAGGACAAATAATTTTGATCGCCCATTTTAATTTACTCAACAACTGTGTGTAGAGGGCCTCCACATGTGACCATCTGTTAGGCAGAGGTTAAGGAAGTGAGTTGCAGAGAAGGGCCAGGAAGCCCTGAAATGAGGCGTTAATCTGCAGTGACCTCAAGGACAAACGGTGACGGCAGACCAGTGAGCTCATCTTCCAATTGTCTTGGAACAGTCACTTATCCACAGGGTACCTCATAACTTCATCTTGAATTCACAATTGTAAAGATAAAATGAGATAATGAACGCTTAGGATAATGCTTGTATGTTTGTCAGATTTCTGTGGCTAAGATAAAATTTTTGAGAAAACAATTTAAGTGGAGGAAAGATGTATTTGAGCTTATAGTTATAGAGGCTTTGTCTTCACACCCTGAATGTGCCCGACCTCATCTAGAAACAGAGGTTTCAGTCCGTGACTCCTTGGCCCTATGGCTTTGGGTCTCTGGCAAGAAAGATCATGGCAGGAAGTACTAGATGAGCAATGATACTCACTTCCTGACAGCCAGGGAGCAGAGAGAGTGAAAGGGAGCCCAAGAGTAAACGATGTAAAGGCAAAATATGCCCCTCAAAGGCACTCTCAGTGACCTAGCTCTCCCACCTCCGACGGTTCCACTGCCTCCCAGGAGCCCATTCAGCTAGGAAGCCATCAATAGCTTAATCCATCAGTGTTGTTAGTGCTTATGATCTGATCACTTCTCAAAGACCTGAGCTCTGAATATTGGTAGTTTGGGGACCAAGTCTTCAATGTGAGTTTAGTGGGATGTTTCAGATCCAGAGCATAACAGCCAGGCATACACCTGTGGCAAGACAGACTGGAAAAAACAAAACAAAACAAAACAAAACAAAAAACCCCAATATCTCAATGTTGTGATGACAGATGTGAAAGAAATTTAAGAGTGTGAAACAGGGAATAACAGAGGTGGAGAGGTCCAGGTGGTCAAGGAATGAGTCACCTGTGGACAGCAGAGCTGACACACACTGAGTGGAAGGAGTACAAAGGGTTGAGGGAAGGAACAGCCCAGGCCAAAGGACAAACTGAAGGAATCAAAGGAAAGAGGGGCTTGAGTTAGGAGAAGGTTAGAGAGATAAGCAGGGGTATTTCCTATGGGCTGTGTTGCCCCTGGCAATAAGTTAGAATTTTATGCTCCATGCAGTGGGTTGCACAGTTTTGATCCAAGGGCGTTCTGTGGTCTAGTTCACATGTTATGACTCTTAGTCTAGAGAACAGACTGTTGGAAGATGAGAGTAGACAGTGCTGGAGATGAGCAGGGAGAGCGGATGGTGATCTGGAGCACTTGGTGTCAGGGAGCTGGAGCCAAGCTGCTGTGATTTGGGTCTGAAGTACCCCAAAGGCCCAGGTCCCCAGCCTGTGGCACTACAGGGAGTTGGTAGAATTAGCTGAAGGAAGTGGGAGGGGGCTCTTGGGAGGAGGTTACATCACTCAGGGAATGTCCTCAAAAGGGATATTGGGACCTCAGCTCCTTTCTCTTTCACTTCCTGGCCACTATGAGGAGAGAGACTTCCTCTGTGAGGTGCTTCTGCTGTAATGTACTACACTACCACAGGCCCAAAGAAATTGAGCCAAGTGACCATGGACTGAAAGGTCCAAACCTGTGAGCCAAAAAGAACCTCTCTTCTAAGGCATTTTGTCATAGTGATGCAAAATTGGCTAACACAGAAGCATTCAGATAGGGGATCCATCCTGGAGAGAGAGCTGATGGAACTTGCCGAGGGAGAGGATTTGCTATTGCTGGCAAGACATGCGGAAGGCAGAGAGCTCCCAACAGTGAGCCCTGCTGAAAGAGGAGGGGGCACCCTCCTGTGGAGCAAGCAGGAGCGATTGCAGCTATGTCCTCTCCTGTAGCTCTGATATCAAGTGCAAGTGAGCTGAAGATAGCACAGCCTTATGCTCTCAGTGGGAGCTGCTGCTTTTCTCCATTCATTCTACCTTTGTTCCACCCAAAGCCACAAGCTCCCTGGCGTCCAGCTCAGGCCAGACACCGTGAGTGATTTGTTCCCATGGAACACCAGCCAACAGAAGTCAACAAAGATTTGTTTGCATTTTCCCAGGGAGACAAGACCACAGTTAAATGGGCCCCGCAGTAGACAAGACAATCTCATACATACACAGAAAGAATGAGGACTTGTGGGAAAGGAGGAAGAAAGAAAGACTGGAACCAATCCCCGTTCCTCTCCACCCTGCTTGCTCCTTGGGTGGATTTTAGGGCTCTGTGCTTTCTCTGAAAAGAAGATTCTTAAGGAATCCAGGAAGGGAGCAGCCTCCTAACCCACGTCTGCTTCAGTAATTTCTGAGAACAAAAGAACTTCCATTTCTTGACCAAATTGCTAGAATGACTAAATACTAAAGTAAGCATAAGGCTTGATCAACTCCCCAAAATCAATAATACTACTAGAAGGTATCCTTAAAGTCACAGTGTAAAAGTTGCTGTCTTGGTTTCCTGGCTTCTAAGTATCTTCAGTCCCTACAGTAGCAGATAGTGAAGGGAATGTAGAGTTAGGATTTACTAATTTTATCTAATATCTCTCAGTAAAATGAATCTACTACTGCACAATGTTTCTGAGACTTATCCTTGTGCCAGAGGTGATCTAAGGAATAAACTAAGGAATGAAACTCCTTAGTTTCCTTCTGTGCAGTCAGCTCCCATAATTCAGAAGTAGATTAAAGGGTTCCCATTCAAACTTTCAGCTTGGATCTTCCATACTTGTTAAAGTCTTGCCTAAGAGAAGCCCAATGTCCTTCTGTTCTTTTGACAATGGGAAGCTTGCTTAGATTCTGCAATAAATATGCTACTTCTTTCCTTTTGACTGTCCCTAACTCCAGAGAAGCTTCATGAGGCCCCTCTGGAAAAAGCTGTCTGTTGATTAGGAAGTGCAGGGGACAACTGCAGTTCCTCAGATAGCTGCCTGCCTGCCGCTGCTCTAGGAGGCTCTGTTTAGGTGAGAACATTACCTGGGTGGAATCCCTGGGCGACGATCAACAAATTCTCGTAGCCAGATGTGGGTCATGATGAATGTGACCTGAGAAAAAATTATAGAGTGAAATTCCATGTTGTGCCAATGTGCATTTCCATATATAACCTACTGCTGCAGTTTAGGTGTGGAATGTCCCTGTCTTAGTTAGTTGCTGTCTCATTGCTGAGACACTGGACCTGAGACACAACTTCAAGGAGAGAAGGTTTATTCTGATCCATTTCGATTTTAGTTTAGTGACAGTGAAAGATATGGGTCTAGTTTAATCTCCAACAATGAAGCCAGGTTTTCCGGCACCATTTATTAAAGAGGCTCTTTATTCCAATAAAGGTATTTGGCCTCTTTGTCAAAGATGTGATGGCTGGGGGCCGGGGAGTTAACTCAGTGGTTCCGGCGCCTGTCTTGCAAGCGCAAGGACCCGGGTTCGATTCCCCGGTAACCACATAACAATACTGGGCGTGGAGATTCACCCCAGCAGCAACCAGTACCACATACCACAGTGCCGGGTGTGGTGGCTCACGCCTGTAATCCCAGCACTCGGGAGGCAGAGGCAGGAGGATTGTGATGTGAGTTTGAGGCTGAGCTGAGGGCCAGCCTGAACCACAAAAAGCGAGACCCTGTCTCAAAAAAAACCTAAAAAAAAAAAAAAAAAGATGTGATGGCTGAGTATGTCTGGAGTTGTTTCAGCATCTCCTAATCTGATTCTCGGATACGATTTTTGCTTTTTTTGGAGACAGGGTCTTGCTTTTATAGTTCAGGCTGGCCTTAAGCTCACTATGTGGCCCAGGCATGTCTCAGACTCACAATAATCCTCCTGCCTCCTGAGTGCTGGGATTACAGGCATGAGCCACCAAGCCCAACACTGTGGTATGTGGTTATAGGGGATCAAACTCGGGACCTTGAGCTTGCAAGGTGGATGCTAGAACCACCGAGCTCAATCCCTGAACTTCAGACCTGTTTTTTGCCAGTACTATGCTGTTTTTATCACAGTAGCTGTGTAGTACAGTTTTAAAACAGGGGTTGGGATGTCCTCTGTCTAGCCATTGTTGCACATAATTGCTTTTGCTAGTCTTAGTCTCTTTTTGTTCCCAGTGAACTTTAGAATTGTTTTGTCTAATTCATTTTTAAAATTTTTATTCTTTGTATCATGGATGGAACTCAGGACCTTGTACTTGCCAAATAGGTGCGGTACCACTGAGCTGAATCCCTGACCCTGTTTCTCTAATTCTGTGAAGTATGCTATTGGTATCTTAAATGGGATTGCATTAAATATGTGTAACACTTTTGGAAGTCTGGCCATTTTCACTATATTGGCTCTTCCTACCCAAGAATAAGGGGCATCTTTGCCTTTTCTGATATCCTCTTTGATCTTTTTCAGGTAGTTTCCCATACCAAGGTTTTTTATTTCCTTTATTAGATTGATTCCTAAGTATTTCATTTTTTTCTAGATGCTATTGTGAAAAGTCTGATATCCCTAATTCCTCTTTCAGGGAGTATGTTATTGATGTACTGGAAGCCTGTTGATTTCTGAGTGTTGACTTTGTATCTTGAGTGTTGTATGAGAGTATCTTTTGTTGACTTTGTATCCTGCTACAGTACTGAACTTGGTTATTAAATTGACAAGCCTTTCAGTGGAGTTTTTGGGGTCTGCTATGTAGAAAATCATGTCCTCTGAAAATAATAATAATTTAATTTCTTCCTTTCCTATCCTTATTTCTTTCTCTTGTCTAATTACCCTGGCTCATGTTTCCAGAACTATACTGAATAACAATGGTGGATGTGGAATCCTCATATTGTTCCTGAGTTTAGAGTAAAAGCTTTCAGTTTTTTGACTATTTTTATCATGAATGGGTGTTAAACTTTGTCAAATGCTTTTATTTGGCCTCACAGTTCATAGAGATTGCAGCCCATTGCTGGCTGGGCTTGGGTAGAGGACGGCTGCTCACCTCATAGCATCCAGAAAGCAGAGAGAGAGAAGGGCAGAGCAGAGAAAGAGATACACTCTTCCAGGCCACTTTCCCAGTGAACCACCTCTTCCAACCAGGCCTTACCTGCTAACAGCATATTTATCTGTAAACTCATCAGCGCACCAATGCACAATGAGTACAGTGCCTTGTGCTTCACTTAACCTCCCCAAAGCCCACCTCTGATCACAGAGGCTGTGGGGGGGGGGGGAATCTAGACATTAAAAAAATAGTCCTTAAAGGCCCATGTGTTGAAGGCTTGTCTTACTGGGAGGTGGTAGAACCTTCAGGTGATGGGATCTGGAGGAAGGAAGTTAGGTCACTAGAAGTGTGCCCCTGAAGAGGATGTTGGTGTATCAGCCCCTTCTTTCTCCCCTACACTTCCTGTTCACGATAAGGGAAATAGGCCTCTATCACACACTCCCACCATGATGAACTGTGCTTCTACACACCCAAAGCAACAGAGCCTAGTGTCCATGAACTGAAGACTCTGAAACTGTGAGCCAAAATAAACTCTTTTCCTTACTAAGTTGATTATCTGAAGTATTTTATCACAGTGAGAGGAAGTTGACTAACACGGATGTCTAGTACCACAAAGTCCATCTTGAAAGAACCACTGTAAGAAAATTCACATAGTAGAAGGTCTATTCATAGCTTCCCATAGATTAGCAAACACAAGACCAATAAAAAAACAAAAAGAAATGGAAAGTATAAGCTAAAATAATACACATATGCTTGTTTTATTTTTTAATTTATTATTAATTTTTGCAGGACTGAAAGTTGAACCCAGGATCTTCACACAGCTCTAGCCCTTTTGATTTTTTGAGACAGAATCTTACTAAGTCATTAATTTGCACAGGCTGGGCTCAAACTTTCCATCTTCCTGCCTCAGCTTTCCAGAAGGCAGCAATTACAGGCGAGTACCACCACGCCTGACTGATTTCTACTTTCTTTGTGATGTCTGTAAATCCTGTCTCCTAGGTCCCACCCCTGATAACCTGAAGTCTCCTTGACTTGCCTGGAGCAGTAGACAAGTCAAGTCCTCACCTGCTAGCATGGAGGATGATCTC
This sequence comes from Petromus typicus, assembly GCA_004026965.1. Classification (NCBI taxonomy): domain Eukaryota; kingdom Metazoa; phylum Chordata; class Mammalia; order Rodentia; family Petromuridae; genus Petromus; species Petromus typicus. Next base: position 45,847 of record PVIR01006340.1, read on the forward strand.
AGTGGCAACTCTCATAAATTTTACAGTTCTTTATAAACAGTGGCATTGTATGTTCTTGAGGACACAACTACCCAGTGTACTGCCTACGTGACCTTGCTGGATTTCAGACCTACCTAGATCTTGTTTATCATGGAGGACAGGACGGCTGAAGATTAACCATCTCTCTTCAGGTGAGCAGGCCTAGACTGGCTGGATCTACAATAGCCTATGCCTTATTTATTTATTTATTTATTTTTCTTAAAACAAAATAAAAAGTACCATTCTGGAGTGCTAGTTGGGCCCCACCTCCTTGCTCCCTCTTAATGAACTTTCTTTTGCACAGGTTTGCAAGATTAATACCACATTCCCCCAGAGTTTTTCCCACTATGACTCTGGCTGTGAGTTAGAGTTCTTTGGTCTGATGTGCTTCCGTGGGAGTTGGAAGGAAGAAACAAGGCAGAGACAATTTCCGGCTGCTGTGACCTTTCCTACCTGAAACCCAGGTTGTGAAGATATGATGGATTTTGACAACAGAACCCTAAGTGTCCACTCTCCAGCTCAGGATATCAAGGAGAAGTTGCTGTCTCAGGGGTCTGTGCCAGCTTCACGAGTGTGGAGACAGAGCTGCCGCAGCAGTGGTGATAGCACTTGGAGTAGATTATTAAACTTAATTGTTCTGGAAGCAATGTCTAGTGTAATCCTTCAGTCTGGACATGAAAACTTCCTGTATCACTTCAGATTTAAAGGTAGCAATTGTTTCTTGAAAAAAATTTTCATACTACATCTGACCACTTACTGGAGAATTTGTGTTGCCACAAGCAAATCACTGCATTCAAATATTCATATTCTTGAGAAAGAGGCCATAAAGGGGAAGGAGCCAAGTGGCTGGGAGACAGAGGAGAAAGCTGTATTCTTTACAGATTACCTTGTGTGTCCTTTAAGAATATTTCACTCTGCGCATATGTTACGTACTCTGTCTGAAAAGACAGCTGGGCCTCTGATTTGCATAAATGTGGCTACTTGTGGCACAACAATGTGCCTGCGACCTTGAGGCCTTCAGCAGGTCATTTCCATGCTCTGTATATTGATTACCATCCCCCCTGGAGGGCTGAATGAGGCAATCCTGTGCTTGGTAACCTTAAAAGCACCTCAGAGAAAGGAGAATTATAAGTTTCTATTTATGAGTTTTTATTACATGTTAGGTAGTGTGCATTAACTCACATCTGCCTCCCAGCTACCTTGTAAACATTGTCTTTCCTTCCACCCACAAGAAAACAGGTATTAAGAGGTACCAGGTTACAGGGAAAACAGAAATGGAATCTTCTGCCTCCAGAAACATTCATCTTGACTACTGTGTTATGTCAGAACAATCCAGAGCACACATACCACCAACCAAAACAAAACAGGACCATTCCAAAAAGGCCTGAAGAAAGAGAGTGGGGAGAAGGGGTTGGGAAAAAACCATTTGTGCCTCTGTCTCTCTCCTTTTATATTTGTGTTAGTCAGAATTTCATTGCTAAACACCTAAGAAAAACAGCTGGAGTGGGGAAGGTTTGATCGGACTCTGGTTTCAGAGGTATGAATTCATAGTTGGCTGGATCCAAGGCAGAAACTTTAGTGCAGAGGTGCATGGTGCAGAAAAGGGGTTCATCTCATGGCAGCTGGAATGCAGAGTGGGAGCGAAAGAGCCAGGGAGGAACTGGCTCGGGACAAGACCCAGCCTTCCAAGGTAGCCCCCAGTGACCTACTTCCTCCACCTGGAGCTCACCTCCTCTAACCCAGCCGGCTACGAACTCATCACAAGCCAGCCCATTCAGGAGGGAATAGTCTCACCATCCAGCCACCTCTTCAGGAGTCTCTTGATCTGATCAAGTTAACAGTCAAAATTAGTATCATAGTGATCAAAACTGAACTCACTATTCACAAGCTGGTTAGCTATTTATTTCACCTCTGAATATGTTTTTCAAAGAAGCTTGAAAATTTTTGGCAGTATTAATTATAACAAAGTAGTGGGCTATCCAGAGAATAGGTATTCATTAGGTAATGTGTTTTTCAAAAGGTTTGACTTAAAAATTTCTTGTAAACATAAATGAATTGTAGATATTAGTGGGTTTCAGTGTGAGGTACTGATTAAATTCAACCTTTCTGTTTCACACTCCCACCCTTTCCAATGTCTAGCAATCTCTATTCTACATTCAGGTTGACTGTTTTCAGCTTCCATGTCAGAGAGAACAGGGAGTGTTTGTCTTCATTATGTTTTTCACGTATGTCATGACCTCCAGTTGTATTCTTTTTGCAGCAGTTGACGGTTCTTGCAAGAGTCCTACAAATTCTTTATTATCTTTCCTTTGTAGAGAATGTTAAATTACATACTTTAGGTGATAGCCAGGTCTCTCTGACTCCTAAACTCAATATCTTTGTATCAGTAGAACTGATTACTGGCAAACTAACTTTTCTTCGTGCTGTTAGGCACTAGGGGAAAAGCCTCTACCAAAAGATAGACGATTCCATTGTTAAGTTGCTGCAGTCCGGTGGAGTACATGAAACTACACAGTAATCACAGAGTTGCACAAGTCAATACCAAATCAAAGCAAGTTACCTTCCAGGCGCTTGGGTGGGAAAGCATCCTCTCTCCTCTTTCAGAGTTATAGGGGAAAGGTTTTTGGAGTAGGTGAGTCACCTTTGCCCTAACTCAGTGCATCTAATAAGCTTTTCTAACAAATGCTGCTGGAAAAACTGGCTGTCCACATGCAGGCAGCTAAAGCTTTACCCATATATCTCACCACATTCTAGACTAAAAGCAAAATGTATCAAAGATCTAACTGTTGAAACAGAAACACTTAACCTGCTAGAAGATAAACTAGATAAAAGTCTTGAAGTTATAAGCAAGGAGTTTTTCAGTAGAAGCCTGGAAGCACAAGAAATAGTATCAAGAATCGGCAGATGGGATCATATCAAATTTAAAAGCTTCTGGACAGTAAAAGAAACAACCAACAGAGTGGAGAGTCAGCCTACAGAATGGGAAACTTTTTTTGCCAGCTATTATTAGATAACAAATAGCTAGAATATACTACGAACTCAGAAAAATTAGAATCTTTCCTAAATAAAAAACCTAATCAAAAGTGGACAGCTAAAATGAATAGATACTTCTTAGAAAAAGTACAAGTGGCCAACAAATACATGAAAAATGTGCAACATCCCTGGTTATTAGAGAAATACAAAGTAAAGCAATGTTGAGATTCCACTTTCAGGAAGAAAGGCTATTATGAAGAAATTGAATGACAAATGTTGCCGAAGGTGTAGAGGTGCAGGTAAAAATCCTTCTTTGAAGTTGGTGGGGATGTAAACTGGTACAACTACTATGGAAACCAATATGGAAATGCCTCAAAAACCTAAAATTCTAAATTCCATTTGATCCATCTATTCCCCTTCTAGGTATCTTCCTGAAAAAGCTGAATATATCATATCACAGTGATACACATGGATACGCATGTGGAAAGCAGCCTAATTCATAATAGCTAAATCTGGAATGTGACCTGTCTACCCATCAACTGAAAGATGGATAGAGAAAATGCAGCATTTAGACAAAAATGAAGTACTATTCTGTCGTAAAGAAAGATAAATCCACGTCATTTGTATGAAAGTAGATGAACCTTGAAACCATAATATAAAATGAAATAACTCAGGCATACATAGTAAATATCAGATGGTTTCTCTTATACAAAAGTGTACGTAAAGAGCAAATTAAAAGGCTGTTAATGGGAAATAGGGAGATGAAACTTTGAAAAAGGGAAGGAGACTGAGAGATGGTGAGAAGGGGCGGAGAAGAGAGAAGAATAAAGAATTGACGTGTGTAATGTACATGCGTCAACTCCCCCTGGGGAGTGCAGTCATTACGTACCACAAAAAAGTACCAACAAAAATAAAAAATAAACTTGGCATCCATTTCTACGGTACGAAAAATTTAAAAAGAGTCATTGTTAAATCGAAGTTTGGGCCATTCCTCTGTCAGAATTCCTCTGTTGGAATTCCGCTGCCTGAATGTGCTTTCCTCTCTCCTTCTGTAGGAGGAGGACTGCTGGAATCTACCCTTCTGAATTTAACTTTTTCTTCAGGGCCTTATTCAAGTCCTAGAATGTCCTCTATAAGGCCTCAGTTCTTAGTTGCAAGTGCTGCAGGGCTCCCCTCTGAAGCATGAGAGGCCTTAATAAATTCTATAGTATATTTTGCTCTGAGTCTTTTCTTCTCTGATGTATTGATTTCTGCATTAATTTATTTATGCTAATGGGAGAACATTTCACCTTTCACCCAACTTTGGATAAAGCTCTAGTGATTCTTCAAACAAAACACCATCCTACCTCTTAATATTAGCTAAAGCTCTTAATATTGGGGACCATTTGTTTTCGCAGCTATCTTTGTTCTTTGTGTCCTTTTCTTATCTCATTGTCTTGTAAAATGTTCTCTACCCAAGAAGAGCTTGATGCACATTTTAGAATCAATAAATAAATGAAAGAATCAATAAGTCAACTCAGTTACCTAGTAATGTAGTGAGCGGTTGAAAAAAAAATTTGGTCTTCATGTGTCTTAGAGAGCCAGATATTTTATATATACCCTATTTATTTTAAAATGAATAACTAAACATGTTGAGCTAAAACTATCAATTTAAAGTGGATAAGGTTAACTATTCAGTATCTAAAATAATTCTTGATATTACAGAATTTTCATAGGTTCTTCAGGTTGTGAGTCCCTGTCTCTAGAACATTCATAAACTAAATTCTATTGGCCAGGAGGGCAAGTGGTATGTGAGAAGAGAGCGCAACACAGGCAGTGGCGACCGGCAGAGTTACCTTCTTGGCCGCAGTGGGTGGGACCTCCTCGTTTCCAGCAGTCCTCTGAGGTAGCAGTTATTTCAACCTCCTCCTGCTGTTGGATGTACTGCAAAGGCAGACTGCAGAGCTGTAGGACTTGAGGCTTTTACATCACTCAAAGGGGATTGTGATGCATTGTGGGTAGAAAGTTTTACTTGGCAATGCTTTTCAGGGCTCAAGCTTATAGAAAGTAGAAATTGTTTTGAAGAGCCTGCACAAAGAAAAAAAGGTGAAAAAAACAGGAAAATCAGACAAGTGAAAAACTTGTATAATAGTATCGCCAGATTTTCTACTTTCTAGAATTTTCTCTTCTATGAAGATTACTCCAAGGTCTACATAAGGTCAAGGGGCTGGGTAGTGCCATACTGGCATTGGTTAGTACTGCCCTTTGTGTGCTGGAATTGAGGAAGTAGGGTTGGCACAGGACAAAGGTATCCAGCTCAGTCTGGTTCCAGACTAGGTGAAGCTCGATCTTACTGCTACCAAAGATATTCAAGGAGGCTCTTAATTGTTCAATGTAATTCAAACCCCACCTATAAAGCATCCAAATAGCACTGCCACAGAGTACAAGCCACAGTCTGGGCAGAGCAGAATGGCAAACACATTCGTCCAGATAACCTATATAAAAACAAAAAACAAGGGCTGGGGATGTGGTTCTGTGGTAGAGTGCTTGCTTAGCATATCCTGGATTAATCCTCGGTGCTGCAGAGGAAGGAAACAAAGAGCATATCTACAATATGTTGGCCTTGGGTAAATAAGTTTGT
>PVIR01006340.1:51557-66771 GCA_004026965.1 Petromus typicus
AAAAAAAACAAAAAGAAAATATACCTGGCAATACAAAAACAGTGCAAAGAAGAAATGAACACTAATCTCACTAGGCAGATGTTATTGCTGTCCACATACAATTGGTGAATTTGTTCAGATGTCCTAGAAATGTGCACAGATCTACATTAAGAATGAGACAACTTCATAGACTAAAAACTTTTTAGAAAACTGTAATCGTACTATATATGGCACATACCTAAAATATAAAAATCGAAGTCAATATTAAAACTTGAAAAGTCAACCCAAAGCTTGTGTGGGCTGAAGTCCACAGCGCAGGAGGTTGTGTGCTGCCATAAGAAGCTCCTCTAAACTGCAGGGGCTGCTTTTCACAACCATGTCACCAACATAAAGTTTTCGAGCTTATGCCAGCTTTAGTGATCTGCAGTACACAGTTCTCCTTTCTCTTCACCTTTAGAATGGCCTCCGACTCTCCTACGTGGGTTCTGTAAATGCAAACTAATGCTTCCTGAGAAGAGTGTTGATGGGACTGTCCTACAAAACGTGCTCATAAACCTTGCATTCTGTCATTCCCTCCTGTCATATTGTCACTTGACATTCAAAAGGCAAAATATGGCCAGGTCATCCTGACCAGCATTCAAAGAAGGAATCATCACTTTCTCTCATTCAAATTTTCAAGTCTGGAAGCATGATCATTCTATTACTCTCCTCTAAGATCCACTCTTGAGGATTAACTCTTCATTTAATGTCACACATTTCTCAGAGACATCAGAGAGTTCAGACACATTTCTCACCTGCACAGAACCTCTCTTCTTTTAATTCAGGCAATACAAGGAAACACAAGACAATATAGTAAGGAGAAATCCTTCAATCTGGAGATACTATTATGAATAGCTGTGCATGTTAAGTCTATCACAGTCATTATTAAGGCAGAGCATCATGGTATCTAGTTAGCCAGAATCCATTCTGAGATGGAGCACTGTGCTGGCTGTTCTCTCCCTCTTCCTGAAACAATCTCTTAGCTGCCCCATTTGCACACAAAGCCAGCTCTCCAGGGTTGGCTGCCTACCACTCTACCACTCCTCGGTCCTGTTCCCTCACTGGCTTTTCCGCCTCTCTAGTTCACAGATGTCTTTCAAACAGATGAACTCTTCCACTGATCTTTCTGATGACAACGCAGTGCCTGACCCTTCAGGGCTGAGCTGTGTCCATGTCTGTGTAGACTGTGTCTGCTGGATAACACAATTATTCTCGACCCAAGAACACCAGTGTCCAAGGTTTAAGCTGCTACTTGCAGGCAGCCCATATGCAATGACTTGTCAGTCTGAGGAGACTGAGGTTTAGCTCCTTGCTTAGGTCACCCCAGCTTCTAAGTTCCTGGTGGAATCAACAGGCAGAGGCAAGGCCATTGCTGCCTTGGGCTTAGCTTCTTTTTCTAGTTAGTTCTATTCTCTTCCTTCCTTTATGGAAATCATCCTTGAGCCTGTTGCCCCGAGGAAACCAGCTCCATGTAAATCTGTCTCAGAATCTGTTCCCCAGTGAAACCAAATTGAAAGAGCTGGTTCTGGAGGTGGCCCGAGGAAGCAGACCCTGCACTGAATTGTGGAATTCTGTTATCCACTGGCAGGCTACCAGTGATGTCCTCACTGCTCCTGGAGGGTAGAATAGGGGTAGGTCCTGGCATTGTGTTGTGGAACAACTGCGGGGCTTTGTTAGTTTTTCAGCACTAGGCAACGGACTCAAGGCCTCTCCATGCTAGCTCAGTGCTCCTCCACTGAACTACATTCCCCAAGTCCTAGAACAGTTGACAAATGCTTCTTCATAATATGAGGGCAGAAAACCTGTAGAAAGGAAGGCCTGGTGGGTACAGTTCCTCCGGCACTGGAGAGGTGGGACGAATAACAACTTTTTGGCAATACCTGAGATTGAACCCTGGACGTTTATACTGAGCTAAATCCCCAGTCCTCTTTTAATTTTTATTTTAAAATAGGTTTTGCTAAATTTCCCAGGCTGGATTCGGACATTGAATTCTCCTGCTTTAGCCTCCTGGAGTGCAAATTGCAGGCCCGTGCCCTGCCCCACCTAGGAGGAAGAAATTATGAGAACAATGAAGCCAAATGGCTCTTGGTGAGTACACTTGGTGAGCAGGATGTTGAACAAATCTACTCTACAAAAAAATGTGACAACTGAGGACTTTGGAGCATAGGCAGACACTCATTTCCTGCAGCAGGTGGACAGAAAAAGATATGAATTAGACGCACAACTTAAATATAAGGATAAAGAAGCTCAGCAGAAGACGCAGCAAATCTCTAGGCCAGTATCAGGGCAACCTCCAAGCAGGGATGAGGCTAGAGTGGTCGAGGGTCTCGAGAGGTAGAAAGCTCAGATGCCTCCTAATTCTCCTAGCCTTCAGCAGTGGCCATCTTCTCAGTGTGCTTTTGCTTGATGGTTTGAGGATGGTACTGAGGCTTCCACTTATCCCCGCTTCAGAACATAGTCCTGGCTCCCCTTCTGGCCACCATACAACAATGAGACCAAACAAAAACGCATACTACAGGGGAAATCCTGGACCTTCTCAGAGAGGAGAAAACTTATGAGTGAAAAGAATATAATCTGGATTCAGGTCATGAGGAAGGATTAGACAGATTCAAACATTCTGCACCATAATTGGCCTGGACTCTTTAGAATAATACAGTCAAGAATAATAAGTGAAGGCTGGGCAAGCTTTCTAGATTAAAGAGACTGTAGAGCTATGATAAATGAAAGCAGTATATGAATTTGGACGGAGTCCTGGCCCAGACTGAGGCCTCTCACACCTTGTGTGTCCCCTCTGGGTCTCCTCCCAGCTAAAAGTGTCGTAGATTATAGACCAGGCACAGGCACTTGGTCCCCAAGAATCAGCATCACGCCGGATTATGACCTTTACTGGGGTAATGACTAGTTAGAATGCGGGATGTAGAAGAACCACCTTGGGCCTGGGAGTGTAGCGCAGTGGCTGAGCATGGACTTAGCATGCAGAAGCCCCTGATTCAGTTCCCAGCATACATACATACATGCATATGATACATATCCACTCTTCGATTCAAGACAGTTGTAGGGTTCCATTCTATCTTTGGAGCCCTTCATGGGTCTGCTGATGCTTCTGATCTAACTGATTCTTAGCTCAATTTATCCCCTCACTAAGTGCTGTCTCCTCCACTTCCCTGTATGTTTTTCTACCCCTTCACACAAACTTTCATCTCAGACCACACTTCCTAGAAAAGCCAACTTGTGAAACCAGCCCCAAACCAAAGCTCTTTCCTCAACAAGAGCCAAAATCCTGTTTTCGCCCTCTGCCCATCAGTCAAATGTTGTAATGTTTTGTTTTGTGGATACAGACATCCTGTTATTAAGTAAGCTTTAACAGTTACTTGTAAATCTAGTTCTGAAAATGTTCTACCTCCTTCCCTTTGATAAACATACAAGTGGTTTAAAAATAATTTAGAAATGTATGAATCAATCTACTGTGAGTTCCTGAATATGACTGACTCTCCCTTACCCCATGTCCAAAGTTATAATGAAAAAAAGTGGACAGGGGTTATAGCTCAGTGGTAAAATGAAAAAAGATGACTCTGGCATACCTCAGTGGGTGGAGCACGTGGCTTGCATAGGTGAGGTCCTGGGTTCAATCTCCAGAACAAAAGTTAAAAAATAAAAAGTGAAAAATGAGGCTCATTAAGAATTCAACTCATACCCAGTGACAAATCACTTCCTGAATTCTAACTTCTGTGTACTGGTCCGGTGCCTTCTCGGCACAGCTCACGGGTGCCTAACCCTGGGTTCACAGAACCGGTCAGCGGTGCACGATTACTGTCCCCTCTCCTCCTCGATGCTGTCCTCCGGTCCTGTGTCACACTGGCCAGGCAGCCCCATGTGCTGTAATGTTTTCACCTGAGCCGTCCCCTCAGGGATGGAGAGGGCCGGCGGGTGGAGGGAGCAGGGAGAGGCTGACTGGAGCCTGCTCCAGGAATCCATGACGGGAAGGCTTCCGGCAGAGGCTGGAGGGTCAGAGTAAAAACTGCTTCCCAGTGACTCAAACATTCTTAAATTTCTGGGTCTCTGAAATCTCATCTAAAAATCCAAATTTCTTAGAACTGTCCAACATAATGCTATAATATCAGAAAAGTTTATTTTTATGAGGCAAGAAATACATAGTGTTTAAGAGAGCCTGCCAGGTGCTCAGGAGGGAGTGAGGAAATCCTGAGACCTGGAGTCAAAGGCGGGCCGAGGCTGGGGACGTGCAGGCTCAGGGTGCGTGTCTCATGCACGAGGCTCTGGGTTCAAGCCTCAGCCTCAAAAAAAAAATTAACTAAATAAATTAAAAAAATAAAACCCAGGCCAAAATTGTATATGAAATAAATATATACTATGTTAAAAATATAATATAAAACATATATTAAATATACAACATATAATAAATATAAATATAAAATATATAAAGCATATATAGTATATATAAAATATAGAAATACATTGAAAAATATATGTTTTAAAGTATAAAATATATATTATAGTATATGTAATTATTTTGTTCTAATTCTCACAGTGTTACAGGTGGTGTCACGGAATCCTGTTTGTGATGGAAGCCGCCGAGGCCTCCTGTGGTCACACCAGCCGTCGGGTAAGGGTTTGACAGTTCTCACTCCCCACAGGTCTCTGTGGTAAAGGCCCTCAGTGTGCTGTGGGAGCTGTGGAACCCTTGAGGGCAGGGTGTCGAGTGAGGCCCTGCGTTGTTGGGGCCTGGGCTTGAGAGAGACAGTGGACTCTCGTCTTCCTCTAACTTTAGAATCCTGGCCATGAGGTGGGCTTTCCTTCAGCATGGCTCTCGCCATGAGTGATGTGCCACCTCACCCCGAAGCAACACGGCAACTGACGGTGGATTTAAACATCTAAAGCTGTGAGGCAGAATCAAACTCTCCTTTTTATAAGTAGATTTTCTTAGCTATTGTGTTGCAGTACCAGAAACCTCATATAGCTCTACATCCAAGACTGCACAGCCCCTACATCTCCACCTCTCAGAACACTCCTTGAGACAGACTTCTGAGAAAACTGTTGGTCCAAGACCTGGGCTGACGTCTGGGATTTGCACACCTTGTTCCCTGACTTGGAGTATGCTTCTTCTTGCAGGGCTTCTTCCTCATTTACTATGTCACACCCTCCTGTGCTTGTTCACGGCAGGAGACCATTGCCTCACTCACCAGGCATCTTGCTTCTGTGGTTTCCTGTCAGGGAGGCTCATGTGATGACTGATTCATGAGGGAGAAAGGTCCTGGAGGATTTTATAGGGCAACGGAACAGTCAGTGCTGGGCGGCTCCTGCAGAGAAAGGAGACCACAATAAATCACAAATGCCCCACCCTTCCTGGGCTCCCCCCAATCCTGTCTCCACTGGGCTGCAGCCGTTTGACCCAGAATTGGGGAACTCAGCACTTGCTGGGCAGAACCTACCAAGGCTGAAGTTGCCAGAGGAAACCAAACAATTCTTATTTACCAAACTGTCAAAATCCTATCATTGCAATTAAGGAGATAGGCAATTAACTGTGCCTTAATTACAGCAGCTGCCACTTCTTGTGAATGCTGTAATTTACAGAGAGAATGGGAGGAGACTTTAAATTAATGTGTGTCTTTAAACATCGAAAAACATTGATGGGGCCTGAAGAAAACTGTCAGTGGTGGTCTCAGGGGCCCTTGGCAAGAGAAGGCATTGTGGTAAGATGCGCTCACAGGACGCCATGATTTTTTGTCGCCTTTGTCGCCTACTGGCTGCATTTGCAGCAAATGCTAGTGTGACTTTATTATATCCTATTTTGTATACAAGGCAATTTTCTGATTTCAATAGCAACATCATCTGCGAAACCCTCTGTGAGTGTTATCTCGGTTTTGTCTTGTTGTTTTTAACTCGGCTTTAAAACAGTGAGTTTGAGACAATGAGCCCAGACTTGTAGACAGAGAAAGCTTTACAACTGAACGTGTTAAAGGGTAGTCAGCTTTCACATCTGTATTGCACAGGAGAAAACCAACACTGAGAGAAACTGAGAAACCTAAGCAGCACAGAGCCAGCTCTCCAGTGAGGGCCCCAGAGGGCAGTGCTCCGGAAAATCCAGGGAGTGCAGCACCTGGAATTACTGAGCAGGGGCTGAGGGCATAGCTCAGGGCAACACTCTGGATTCAATCCCCAGCAATGCTTGCTACCCCCATAAAGGGCCACCTAGCGGCAGGCAGGGGATTGGCAAGTGGGGGCACAGACAGCTGCAGTGTGCAGCCCAGGTTCAACCTTGGGAGGCCCAGGTTGGAACAATGAAGACAAAGTTTTCAAGCCATAGTGAGCAGGCTTCAACCCTTTGTCTTCTGCTTCCCAGGCAGGTGACCTTGGGAAATGCCCTTGTCTCTGAGCTTCACATACTCTCCATCTGTAGACTGGGAACCTACATCCACCCCGCACAGCTACCTGTGAAGATACAAAGGGGGAATGCATGGCCCAGTGCCTGGAGTGGTGGTTGGCACATAAAAGCCACTTGGCTTATGTTAACACATGCCCTCATCTGCCCCAGAAGCTAACTGGGCAGGGCCTCAGCTCTAGGAAGCATGGAAGGTGCAGAGCAGTTATCAAAAAAAGCCAAGGATTTTCCATAAGAACTAATGCACACGCTACAGAAGTGACCTTTGGTCTTAGGAACTAAACAGATGCTTGGCTATCATCACCATCGGACAGGAGAACCAGGTCGTGGTGGATGCTAGAGCGGAGCTTGAGGCTGTCAAAGGCTGCATGCTTCAGATAAGGATGAGCCCAAGGACCTGCATGTGAGACTAAGGCTAGCCTGTGGGGAGAGGAGGGACTCTGAGTTGGGGGCGGGGCAGGCTGGCTCCCCGAGGGGGCTGGGCCTGGGCCTGGGCAATCCCTCACTTCGCAGTCTTTGGATTCCTGGCTCTGGCAGCGTGCAGACTACAGCTGCCTGACAAGAGTACTAAGTGAGGGGTGCAGCTCTGCGTCTGCAAGGCAGGGCAGCCCATTTGGGACAGAGTGAACTTTGAGTTTTCTTCCAAAAAGGTATGGGTATTTTCAACATAATACATCAATGCAGAGATAAAATTATGTAACACTAAAGTTGGTACCTATAAATAAGATCACCAGAGTTCAGTCTAACCTGAAAATTATCTGTTTTCGATGCTTACTCAGAGAAGTGGAGTCTCATTTTCCTTCTTCCCTGCTTTGGGCTTTGTCTTAGTCTGCTTTATGCTGCTATAACAAAGTATCTGAGACTAGGGAACTTCTAAAGAATGGCTATTTATTTCTCACGGTCCTAGAGGCTGGGAAGTAGAGATTCACGGCCCCTGCCTCTGGGAGGCCTGCTCTCTGCTTCCAAGATGGCACTAGAGGAGGAGCGCTCTGTCCTCACACAGCAGAAGGTAGGGAAGGGACAAAGTCCTCTGTTAAGCCATTTTATAATATTAATCATGTTCATGGGTGACTCAACTGCATCCCAAAGGCCACACCTCCCAGCACTGTTCTATGTGACTAAATTCCCACCTGAACCCGGGAGGGATGACAACAGGGCTAAAGCCACACTGCAGCCCCGCACTCTGCTCTGCATCCCTGTCACCAAAGATGGCACCCAGAAAAGACACTAATGTTAATTGCCTGAATCTAATGCACTCTGTGCCTTAGGTGGCCTTTCCCAGGGAAGCAAGGATATCAACATCTCTGTAACTAACACCATCGAAAGGCTCCTATCATCTGATGAGCAGCAGCAGCAGCCAGTCAGCTGACACCATGATGCAGAGCTCTGTCCCTGAGAGGTATGAGTGGTTCCCCAAGAGGGGCATGGAAGACAAAAGAGCACAAGGCAGTGATGGCACAGAGGATGGAAGGTGGGGGCAGGGAGCACCCCATTGCCTTCGATAATTAGCTTTCTTGTTTATCACTTGCTGAAGACTGCAAGTCGTAAATTCCTGTGTACCCAGACTGAGCACAGCAGCACAAATACAAGGTCTAGACAACTAGATAACACTGAGTAGTTTAGGTTCCCTGCCCATCATTCTCTTGTCTGCTCACATTGAGCCACTAGAGAAGCTCCCTTGCCCACAGAGTCATGGAAGGTAGGGCTGAACAAAACTTGGTCAACATCTGGTTACACAAAGTCATTGTTTAAGCTCCGTGTTAGGAAACTTTCCATTATCATAATAAACACCAGAGACAATCAATTGAGAAAGACAGGTTTATTTGATTCACAGTCTCTGAGATTTCATGACTAGATTGGTCCTCATTGCTTTTGGGTCTGTAGCGAGATAGCAGGTCAAGGTGGGGAGTGTGGGTCAAAACTATCAGCTTCATGAGTAGAATGCAAAAGATGGAGGATGAAGAAGCGGCTGGCCTGGATACCCTTCCAAGAGTCCTACCCCCAGTGATGAGAAGACCTTCCTGTAGGCTTCACCTCTTACAGGTTCCAACACCAGTACCAATAAGACAAAATAAAATAAAAACAATAAAGCTAATATCTGCACACATAAGTCCTCACCAACACACATCACACTCAAACTCCTGACTTCAGCATCAGTAGATGCTGTCTCCAAGAAATGCTAATGAAGTTTCTATAGGCTGGTGGCAAATCCTGGCCACTGGACCACCAGGGAGAGCAGGCTGGGGGCAAATGATAGCAGAGGACAATGTGAACCTTTAGGAATGATCTTAAAAACAGCCTCAGAAATGGTAAATAATCAGAAAACAAACAAAACAAACACTCTGCTTTTTCTCTTTAATTTTTGGTACTGGAAATCAAACTAAGGACCAGGCCCATACAGTGTTGCTAAGCTATAACCTAGGCCCCTTATTTTTCTCTTAGTTTATTTATAAGCTATATAAATTATTATAAAAAGTTATACATGGTGTTTGAGGTTCTGTATAATATATAATATATTATTTATGAGGCTATGTATAATATAATATATAAAACATATGTGCTTGTATATATGTATATGTATTATATATTATATAATATACAATAAAATATGTGTATAATATATTATAATATATCATCTGATGATATATATGATATTAAATATATATAATATATAATATATTATAGCATATATAATATAGATAATTCATGTGTAATATAGATGTATAATACACACACATGCATACCCATACACACATACAGAGCTCTTTTCTCTCAGCTCCAACATGGCTTCCAGACTGAGGAAGAGACTTCAGGGCCTGGAGAGCCAGGCTCAGGCCCACTAGAGACGAAGGGGAGTGGGGCCATAGTACGGTAGGTAGCACCACAGGCTCCACTTCATCATCCCATAGGTTACTTCAGTGAAGCTGGTGTGTGGTATCACAGCTGTCAACCCTGATAGATTATGGAGGTCGGTCTGCTAGTATACATGGATTATCACTAATCAAGTGAAAATGGCCTATTGATAACTACATATGGAAAGGCCTGTTTGCTTGTACTCTGAATTTCAAAATGAAGGGGAAAATGTGCTTGGAACAACTCCATGGAACTGGAAGGAGAAGCATGATAGGCATAGTCTTTGCAGGATTCTGATGGGTCACGTTCTGAAGATAGCGTGATGGAGTCGAGGCAGTTCTTCAGGTCTTCATTCCTGACCCTCCAGTGTTACCACCTTCCTTCCTTGTCTTGAACCAAACCACTCCAGTTACAATATTAAAGTATAAGTTTAAAATCTTGAGAGTGGGCCCGATGATCTGAATTTGAAACACAGTGCAGCTTTTGTATGTATTAAAGTGAATTAAATTCTGGAAAACATTTGTGAGGGATTCATAGATCCGTGTACAAAGAAGTCTTTAAAGAAATAATCATAAAATCACCAACTTTTCTTTTTAGTCTGAAATGTATCTCATGGAGAAAACTGAAAATCAGGAGAGTCAAAACTAAAATCTGATTCTCTATGGCTTGTATTTCTTGCTATTGCAAAACTAATACTGATCTTGTTCAGAAATAGGATGCACGTAGATATCAGGATGAATTATATTTGTTCAAATTTTCATAGTTCTTCCTGAGGATTTCAACTTATCTCACCCAAAATAAAATTTTAAAAACTAGAAAAAAATAATAAAACTATATAGATACATTACATACAGGGACTATAACATAAAGGGCATGGAGGGAATATATGCCCAATTCTAGGATTTTTATATTTTACAGAAAATAGTACATAGTGACTATACAAGAACCTTTAGGTAACCACAAAAAATAGAAGTACAGCTAAAATCTCATGTAGGAAAACAAAAGTCATTAGAAATCTTAAGATACAGTTATTTCCCCTTATTTGAAGTTTCATTTTCTAAATTTCAGTTACCTGTAGTAAACAAAGGTCTGAAAATCTTTCTTTGTTTCTTCTTCTTCTTTTTTTTTTATATGAGGTCTTGTTGTGTAGTTAAAGCTGGCCTTAAACCCAAGATGTAACCCTCCTACCTCAGCCTCCCAAGAATTGGGATTACAGGTATGCGCCATCACACCTGTCTGAAAACGTTAATGAAAAATTCCAGAAGTAAATAATTTGTAAGTTTCCAATTATATTTCATTCCAAGTAGTGTGATGAGCTCTCCCTTCATCCTGCTCTGGCCCACCCTGGCCATTGGTCATCTCTAGCTACAGCACGTCCATGCTATCTTGGTATCACACTGTTTGTGCTCATATAACCCTCATTTCACTAATTGACCCTAAACCACAAGAATAGTGATGCTGATAATTTGCACATGGCCAAAGGAAGCCTAAAATTTTCCCTTTAAGTGAAAAGGTAAAAATTTTTGATTTAAGCACATTTAAAAAATTTTCTGTTGCGGTTGCTAAGATCTATGATAAAAACAAATTTTCTATCCATGGAATTATGAAGAATGAAAAAGAAAGTTGTGCTGCTTTTGCTATTGCACCTCAAACTGCAAAAGTTACAGCCGTGGTGTGATTCATGCTTAGTCAGAAGGAAAAGGCACTAAGTTCTAGGGGGTCACATACTATCTGAAGTTTCCAGGATTCATGGGGTTGTCTTTGGACATATCTCCCATAGATAAGAAAAATAAACATCCATTTTTTTATCAAAAAGGGGCAGAAACACAAGAACAGGGTAATAGAGAACAGAAGACACAGATAGAAAATCAAACCCAGAGTCTTACACTCAACCGTATTAATAGTTATGTTAACATATTAATGCATTGTTGTAGATATCTCCCAAACTTTCATGCTTTTGGGAGGTGGCTGGATCATTGGTGTACGACACTGTTTCTTCTTCGCTCTGCATGTTTACTTTTTCAAGTAACGTTGTCACATCTTTTTGATCATTTTGTTCTATTTTTTGTTCAGAACAAGAAGAATCTGGAATCCAACTCCAGAAGGAGATGAGAACACCACAAAACCTGTAACATTTATTTGGTGAGCAGCTTTTAGAAGGAGATGACCATGTAACACCATTGCCCAGTAGGCTTACAGCCTACATGCAGTCAAAAGAGCACAGAATAAGAAGTCTTGCTTCTGTTCCTTTGGAAGAAAGCGTCTTTGTCATAGCCTTTGCACATCTGCCTCCAGGATTCCTGCACGGATCCCTCAGCCTTGCAGCTCAGACTCTTCAGGCTTCCAGTGCTCAGCCAACAGTTTCCAATACAAATTCCAATGGGCCTCTGCAGTGAGCTCTAGGCCCTCCACCTTTGACTTGGAAACTTTGGCTCTCCAACACAGACAATCCTTCCGTACTCTTCCACACCTGACTCTGCAGGTGGCCATTGCAAGCCTACTTATAAAAGATACAGATCCTGTTTATCTAGTGAGCACTGATTCATACGTGCACCACATATATACTAAATACATCACCAAAAAGACAGAAGTTGGGGTGGAAGAGATAGGGAAAGCAATTGTTTTTACTCTACTCTCACAGTACAGTTCATTCTTATGAGACTGTGTCATTAAATTGTGTGTGTAGATTTATTTCCACCAAAACCAATTCTTTGCTGAAGCCTTGAGTGGACATCAGCTGGGCATCCTATAATTTAGTATACTTTTTTTCTGGTATCAGGGATTGAACTCATGAACTTGTGTTTTTGAGGCAGGTTCCAGAACCACTGAGCTAAATGCCCACTGTAAATGAGTTCAATTCAGACACTATCCACTTGGATATACTATCAGATCCTGTAGTTTGAGAGCTTGGCCTCACAAGATGACCCCTCATTTCACACACCATTCACACATAATAGGTTATCACTGTGACAACAAAGGGAAGATTGATTGCACTGAAAACAACCTTGGAAGAATGGAGTTGGAGGCTAGTAAGAGGAAAGGATTTATGCAGAATTCTAGCTACTGCCTCGAAATGTGAACTGGGATCATCCCTTCTTTTACCTGAAGGAACTGAAATCCACAGGGTGAATTGTACCTAGAGGCTCAAGATACATATCATGATATAGTCAGACTCTTGTTTGATGGACAATTCAGTTCTGTTTATACATTTTTTCAGATCTTTTCTTTATTAGTACATTTGCAGGACATAATGTTCATATTTCTTGGTGGAGTTGGTACATGAACATGGTATCTCTTAATTCCCTTTTCATCCTTTTCTCTTTCTTCCCTCATGCCCCAAATATAGATGGTACAAGAAGGGCTACATGACCACTCTTCACTTCCACTCTCTTGAACCTAGTCAGCACCCCAGTGCCAATCACCTGAACTTGGTCTTAAAGCCTACTACCTGGAGGCAGAGATAAGAAAAACAAAGACCCCTGAGCCTTCCTAGAAAATGTTCAAAGTCCCAACCAAAATTCACGCATGCCAACTTGTATGACATGACTATAGTAACCTTTCTTCACTTGGAGCTCACAGAAGATTCATGTGTATGAACTGCATCTCATACATACAGTTATAACACACTGAATTATGGGAAAGGACATGTGCAATAGACATAGATGACGTCAATCACATTGTCATTGTGTTCTAGAAGACCTGATAGAAGGCTCTGTAGACCTAGCGCAGCACATTCAATTTCCAAACTCAGTGCCTTCAGTGTTTGTGCCAATTTCCTTTCCACATCCAGTTCTTTGCTTCACACATGAGAACCTAAAAATCTGCCCAGACCCAATCACCCCCATCAACGCCTCCCTCTATCTCTTGATCTTCTGAGGCAGAGGAAATAGAAGACAGGTAGAAAGGAGATATGGACATCATAACTAGAATATCGTACTTCTAAGAGGACTTCAACCTGCGAGACTCAGCCAGAGTCGCCCAAGACACCCCATGTCTAGATTTATACTCCTTCCTACCAGACATATCACAGAAGGTCATAAATTAAAATTAAATACAGGTTGAGTGAATGCTGAGTATGTTTAAATCACCTACCATTCTCCAAAAAACCTCCAAACCCAACACCAACAACACAAACCTGTCCCTCCCTGAGGAATGAGCTGTACCTTTTTAAGGGAGGGGTGTGTAGGCACTGTTTTTTCCTGACATTTTACCTTCCAGAAAAGTATAAATGTTCCCAGTTCCAAACTGAAATGCATCCCATTTCTTTGAGCCTTCTGTCTTTCAGTGTGTCCTAAATCTCTAATAAACCCGTCTCATGCCTCTTACTGACATGCCCTGAAAGTTATTTCTGTGACTAGCACTGCAGGTGGGTTAACTTCCTTATTTCAGCTTCATGAATGTCTCAGGCCCAGTCCAGTGACACTGCCTGCCTTTCTGCCTTTAGTTTTTTTTCTCTCTCTCTTTCTTTCTTTTCCTTCCTTCGTTCCTTCCTTCCTTCCTTCCTTCCTTCCTTCATTTCTTCTTCTTCTTCTTCTTCCTCTTCTTCTTCCTCTTCCTCTTCCTCCTCCTCCTCCTCCTCTTCTTCTCTCTCTCTTTCTGTCTCAGTACTGGGGATTAAACTTTAACATAAAATGATCAAAATTTGACATTTCTTTAAATTTAATCCTGAAATTTAAACAATCTACATCTGTCATTTTTGATTAAACTGTTGGGACCAAGTCCCACAGGGACAATCTCTCAGGACACGACATGATCTTAAAGTCCAACCAAGAGCTTTATTACTCAGCTGAGGGCCATCCTTCCATGCAGAAGAAGGCAAAGGGGTAAACTGGGGCACAGTAGTTAAAGGGAAAATCTACTACCCCCCTCACTTGTCACCAGGTGGTTTCTACGTAGGAGTGATTACGTCATTCTATTGTTAAAGTGCAGAAGCCAATAGCAAGGATTAAATCACTGGTTACTATAGAATAGCACATTCTAAAAATATACAATCTGCGGCTGTGTGTATTGGTTGGGTGGACAGTTCCCAAGGAGACAAGTTCCGGGTTCAGAGGGAGGTTACAGGATACAAAATGGAGGCTTTTAACAAAATGGCTGTTTTAATGTCAAGCTGGGTCTTACAAAACAAATATTTTTGCTATTGTATAAATGAAATTTACCTGCATTGAGTATTTGGGGCCATGTCATTAACACTGCTGCCTAAACTTATCAGAGCTCTCAAGATGTACTTAAGTCTTTTCAATGTGGTTATACTTCATAAAATCCACTAAAATTTGTCTTAACAAGAGAATCTAAATATGTAGATTTCCACATAGCTGTGATACCAATTGTTGACTTCACTGTATATTAAATGGTACAGTTGTGTTTCCAATGTGAGTACAAGCCTTAAAGAGGTGAAACTGGAAGACATCTTATTATATTGGTGACTTCCAGATTAAAGTTGTCTATGGTGCTAAAACTTTTTAGGCTTAAACATCTGACATTCCTTAGCTACTTGTGATGAAATGTGCATGACAGTCAAATACAAAACAGCCAGCCAGATGATGCAGATACATTCTCAGGCGTGTGCTGGTGTGATTGTTATGAAA
This sequence comes from Petromus typicus, assembly GCA_004026965.1. NCBI lineage: Eukaryota > Metazoa > Chordata > Mammalia > Rodentia > Petromuridae > Petromus > Petromus typicus. The sequence continues at coordinate 66,414 of PVIR01006340.1, forward strand.
TTGTGTACAACAGTTAGAAGGGGCTAAATACTGTGGAGTCTAGATAACCTCACACTAATGATTACAGATTAGGCATCAGTAACCTGCAAAGTACCTCTGTAAACAAGCATGTTCTTCTTGAATGTTACTACGGTAACAGAAAATGGTTAAAAGATTTTAAAAATAGGTAAAAATTTCTTTATGTTATTCAATATGTTATAGTTAAAGATAACTGATTAAATTATTTTGTACTAAAATGGAGATTTATATGTTTCAGAGATAATAAAGTCTTTGAGACCATAGTGCTAAAATATTATGTTGCCTTGACCTCATTTTCTCTGTAAAACTTTATCATCGTTATCTGTTTATTAACAGGGAT
>PVIR01006341.1:0-66756 GCA_004026965.1 Petromus typicus
CCTGAGAACAGGTTAGACAAGGAGGCCACATCACAGAAAGCCTTGACTGCCAGCTGAAGAGCATCACCTTATTCTTTAGGCAGTGATGAGCCTTAACCTAAAGGTTTGATCATGGAATGGAATAAGTGATCAGAACTGTATTTGGAAAAATTAATCTCAGGGCATTTCTTTTAGAGCAGATTAAAGATGGGACAATAGGCGATGAGAAATAAGCTGATGGCAGGTGGATTAGCAGAAAGAAATGTGAGCAGTTAAACAGTATGTAAATAATTTGAGTAGTGAAAGTCACAGAAAAATCCATTGTGACAGTTCTATCACTTAGGCTTCTTTCTTCAGTACAGTAAGTGGTATTTAAATGTGTAGGCAGTGTGGTTCTCTTTGATAAGCTGGTGACACCTGTCACCTCTTTCTCTAGAAAAACGCATAGTTTTTCATAGTTGTATATACAGTTTCAGGTTGCTTAGAACACCTCAGATTGTACATAGGCTAAAAACCCGTTGAATCTCAGAATTAGGAGACCTGGGGTCCAGTCTTACCGAGCTCTGCTGCAAATAAGCTGTGACTCTGAGCAGTCGCTTTTCTTCTCTCAGGTTTGCTTTCTTTATCTGTTAAAGGAGGCTTTGATGCTAGGTTATTAGATTTCTTTTTTTTTTTTGAGACAGGGTCTCACTTTGTAGTTCATGCTGTGCCTGAACTCACTATGTAGTCCAAGTGAATCTCCAACTCACTGCAATCCTCCTGCCTCTGCCTCCCAAGTGCTGGGATTACAGGCAAGAGCCACCATGCCTGGCATTGTGGTATGTGGCTACCAGGGATTGAACTTGGGACCTTGCACTTGCTAGGCAGGCACTGGAACCACTGAGCTAAATCCCCAGCCTGGTTATTATATTTCTAAAGGCCCTTAACGACAAAGTTTCTGTCCTCATAGACATTACTCAGGGAATAGACAATAAATAAAACAAAATTGATATTTCACATAGAAGTGTCATGAAGAAAATTCAAAGAATGAAGTGTTAGTATTTACCTACCATTGGTTTTTGTTTGTTCTGTATTACTGTCTTGTATGCTTAGGCAAATGCTGTACTGCTGAGCTGCTTGCTTAGACTCTGCTTACTGGGTTTTGATAGTATGAATAGATTGGTCTTTTTTCTTTCCTCAGTTTCTCTATACCTCAGTGAATAACTTGCTTTTTGTTTTGTATTCTGACAGGAAAAAATTGGGACGTAAGTGCCGCCCTCAGTGATTTTGAACAGCTACGTCAGGTCCATGCAGGCACCCTGCCTCCACCCTTTAGTGAGGGGAACAGTGGCTCCCAGACCCCCGAAAAGGGCTGTTTTGACAGGGAGTGTGTTCACCCTTCCAGACCCAGTCTGCAGCGGCAAGATGACATCATTCAAGGTACTGAGCTAGCTGGTAGGGTGTTGGTAAATACATGAAGTTGGAAGGGCAGGACTGGCAGTGATTCTTACCCTTCCCCTCAGGCAAGCACAGACTGTCAGCCTCAGTCTCAGTTTTGAGAGACGGAGTCCCTTACCACCTCCCTGCATTCTGAGTATTATCTTGTATTAAAAGTCTCTTTCAGATATGTTAAAGAAATGGAGCAGAGGGTAACAATCTAACTGACAACATTAGGTGCATATAAAAATAAAATTAGGGCTGGGGATGTAGGTCAGTGGTTCTGGCGCCTGCTTTTGCAAGCACAAGGGCCCAAGTTCCATCTGGTAACCACATACAACAGTGCCAGATGTGGTGACTCATGCCTGTGATCCCAGCTCTTGGGAGGCAGAGGCAGGAGGATTGCTATGAGTTTGAGGCTTGCTTGGGCTACAAAATGAGCTCATGGCTAGCCTGAACTACAAAAGTGAGACCCTGTCTCAAAAAAAAAGTAAAATTAGCAGGGTTGGTGCAATCTTCCTTTCTGGAGAGTGATAATTAGTTAATATTTTCTAGTATCCACAACATTTAAAAATGCATAGATAGTTTTTGAATAATTTCATATCTAGGAATTTATCATACATGTGTATGTGAACATATCTAGCTTATCTCCTTTAAAAAAATACATCCATATATATACAGTGTAGTTATTATAATAACTAAGCTTGAAAATATTTTTCATCCCCATTAGTAAAGAAGTGGTTAAATAAAACTTATTCATCCTTTTTGTGGAATAATCTGCAGCTTTTACAAGGAATTAGGTAGAACTTAATGTACCATTTTGGAAAGCTTACTATTATTCAGTAAGGTAAGATACATACAGTATGTATAGTATGTTTCTCTTTGTCCTTTAAAAGATTTTTAAAAGTTGTATGGGCTTATATACAAAAAAACTTCTAGGAATATATAAAAGGCTCTCTTGGGGAAAGGGAATTTTTGAGTTCAGAAGGAAACTTCATTTCTACCTTTTAATCACATTTTGATTTTAAATTATGGCACCTGATACTTGTGAGATACATAAAAAATATTTTAGAAAGACATCACAACAGAACTAACTTCTGACAATTTGATTTATTTTAATGGCCAGCCGCCAGCCACCATTTGAATTCTTGCCTCCTTAAAAGTGTATCACTGAAGCTGTGCAAATGAATTAGAATATTGTAGCAAATTGCCCACAGTGGAAAGCAGCGGGAGAATTGTGAGCACCACATATTTAAAGTAAATGAAATGATTGGGGAGCTTGTTCTGAATTAACTGTCCCTATAAATTTCTGATAAACATGAGTATGAAGATAAGTTGTTGTGAATAATATAAATAGATGTCATTCATTTAGGAAAAAAGGTTGCAGACCCCTGAAAAGGGCTGTAAAGTTTGCCATTAATTTTCTGTTCAATAAGGGACACCCTTTCTACATTCTCTAAGAGCCTAAATATTATCAGAGATTATCTGAGTAAATCCAGCTGAATGAAATCTGTTTCCCTTATTCATTCTACCTCCCACCAAACAGAAACCAAGTTGCTGACTGAATTAGCTCCTCTCAAGTTGGGAAGTGGCAGTGTAAGAAAACAGTCAAAGGAAGAAGGGGGCCAGGCAGATTCCCAGTAAGGGTACAGAGTATATATTTGGTACTGTGTAGATTGGTGTGTATTTGGTACTGATTTAAGTGCCTGCAAGAATACCACTTTTGCTGGGCATGGTGGCATATGCCTGTAGTCTCAGCACTTGGGAGGCTCAAGCAAGAGGACCGTTTCAAATTTGAGGCCAGCCTGTGCTACATAGTGAGACTCTATCTCAAAAAAAAAAAAAGAAAATGGAAAAGTAATGTGAAGTTCAGGAACTGGTTCGGCGCAGTTTTTCTCCGGTGGGAAACTGCCAAGAGGCAGTCCTCACCACTTCAGTGCAGAGTTCCTGGGTGGGCTGTGTGTTCTAAGTGACTCCCTTTCTCATTGCAGAAAAACGCCTGTCTAGGGGCATCTCTCACGCCAGCTCCAGCATTGTCTCCCTGGCCCGGTCCCAGGTCTCCTCCAATGGTGGGGTTGTGGGGAGCAGTGAGCACCCCGTGGAAATGCCCATCTGTGCCTTCCAGCTTCCAGATCTCACCGTGTACAGTGAAGACTTCCGCAGCTTCATAGAGAGAGACCTCATTGAACAGTCCATGCTGGTGGCCTTGGAGCAGGCAGGTCAGTGAGCGCTTCCTGCCAGCATTCCTTCCTCTGCCCTCTGCCTTGAGTGGCCTTGATCAGTGACTTACATGTAAATGTGTGTCTGATTGTGATCACAGACAGGAGTTAGCCAGAGAATTGTAGACCCTTTAAAGTTGATGCTTTTTGAAATTACAAAAGGATACCAATTCAGTACTTTACTTTGGAAATTTTATTTTTTTATTTTTTTCTGGAGGGGGGGGATTGAGATAAGTTCTCGGTATATGGTTCAGGCTGGCCTCAGACTCACTGTGTATGCGAGGCTGTCCTTGAACTCATCTCAGTACTCCTGCTTCCGCCTCCTGAGTGCTGGATTTATAGGCATGAGCTACCACTGGAAATTTTCTTTTTGATAGAAGAGAAACCAGCTATACACAGAAAAGGTTTAGGAATAAAGACCTAAAAAACACCCCCACAACTAAGTACAGTTGACTTAGGAACACCCTTGCCAATGGAGAGGACCAGTGCTGTCTTTCATGCACTGAAAATCATACATACTCTGTGTGTACAAACCTTTTCCCCTTAGTTTATTGACCTTCAGAGTCACATCTGCCTTATTATTAAATTAGTTACATGGTAGAGTGACTCCTGCGAGTTCTGGGGCAAGTTTGGGTATTTCAGAATTCTCGGGAAGAAGACAAGATGGGGACACAGAGAGGGAGTTTTTTCATTTCATATCTACCTATGTAGGTATATGCATGTATATAATTTTTTTAAAGTTAGCAAGTTATCTGAGCTAGTGAATTATAGGCTGGTTTTTCTTGTTAGTAATTCAAGAAAAAAATTTTTGGTGATATTGGAGATTAGCACTTTGCTGTATCCCCAACTTCTCTGATTCTTCTTCTTCTTCTTCTTCTTCTTCTTCTTTTTTTAATGTAACTTGAAAAAAGCAGTGGTAAAGTTTAATTGAAAAGGTAAAAATGGGGGCCGAAGATTTAGCTCAGTGGTTTTCGTGTCTGTCTGACCAAGCACAAGGTCCCGAGTTTGATTTCCTGTACCACATACCACAATGCTGATGTGGTGAAGGAGAAGCAGGCTTTGCACAGCGAGCTTGGGCCAAAGTAAAATGGGAAAAAACAAGATAAAAGAACACCCTTGGAGAAAAGCAAGGTGGGCTACCCTGAAGAAAGACAAAGTAGCATTTTTTTTTTTTTTGAGAAAAGTTCTCACTGAGTTGCTAAATAGCCTAGACTGGGCTGGAACTTGGATTCTCTTGTTTTAGTCTTCCAAAATTTAGGATTACAAGGCATGTACCACTTGCCTGGCTTCAAGAAAATTTTTTAGCATCATCTGTAAAACATTTTTCTCCAGTAAATAACAAATTGGCAATTTTGGGATGACTACAGAATTAAGTCTCATTTTCTTAGGTGTTTAATGTATCTGTCTTTAAAGCCATACCACCCCATGCTGACATGTCTCTTGTCATGTACCACGCAGGATGCAGGCCTTGAGTTGTCGTGTCTTACACGTGCATTTTTGCTGACTTATTGTTTTGGTGTTCACTGTTATTCTGACCACAGAGAAGGGCCAGTGCTAGAGAAGTGGCAAATGCAGTTTCAACTTTGGCAATATTGATATTTTGAGTCAAGTCTTTCTCTGTTGTAAAAGCTGCTTTGCATGTGATATTACATTTAGAGGACTCCCTGAACCCACTAGATGCCAGTGGCATCTCCCTGTTAGTGGCAATGCCTAAGGTACCCTTGGGACAAAATTGTCCCTTTTTTATTTAATGGTACTGTGAATTAATCCCTAGGCCTTCATACTGAACTACATCCACCAACCACTTCCTCTGTCTTGGGGTCTACTGGGAATTGAACTCAGGACCTTGTGTCTCTTACAAAGGAGGCACAGTGCCACTGGGCTAAATTCCTGGCAGGATCTCCCTGAATGGCCCAGGTTGGGTTTAGGCTTGTTACCTTCCTGTCTCAGCCTTCCAGAGTGCTGGGATTTTAGGTGTGCACCATACCTGGTTTGTCTCTGCTTAGATTCCACATATCTAACCACTTGTGCTAACCAGCTTCTAACTAAATACTGTACAAGGGAAAAGGATATAAAAAGTTACAGAGTGACAGTTTTATGGAAGAGGCTAATTGTCTCTTCTTTTCTTCCACTCTTACATTTCTTCAGGGCGTTTGAATTGGTGGGTTAGTGTGGACCCTACCTGTCAGAGACTTCTCCCTTTGGCAACTACTGGAGATGGGAACTGCCTCCTGCATGCAGCTTCTCTTGGTGAGTCTGGAAGATGATCCTTCATTTTCACCTAGAAAGGAAGAAATTGAATGAAATCTCATGTATAGGACTGAGTCCAGCCAACTTGATCCTAGGCAAGTGATGGAATAGAACCATCCTGGGCAGAAGTGGTGCTTCACAGCAAGGTTGTGCATGTGAGCATGTATGCACATGTATGCATACTTGTGTGTATGTGTTAGCGCAGGAGGAGACGGGAGGGAGCCCTGTCCTTCCAGTCTCATGCACGTAGCAAGGGGAAGTACAGGGTTTAGCTTAGGCGCTGCTCTGTGAACTGACCCCTGGGAATACAGAGTGATAGTAAGCAAATGATACATACCTCTGTGATTGTGATTCTACTTACTAGTTAATCTTTTGCTGTGTAAAAAGAGTTTTTTAGCAGCCCTTTGTGACTAAGCCTATTAAATTACTAAGCCTATTTACAGCTCATTACATTATTTTCCCTTAGCCTTAAAAATGGTCCCTATTTTGCACTCCTTCCTCAAGTATTGATTCTGATTGCTGTGCGTCAGACTAGTCTGATTGCTGCTGCTGTCTGTATTTTAATTTGCTGGACTTGCTGCAAAGGTGAAGCTTCCTCTCGGAATAGTGGGGTGTGTTAATCTCCTACTTTTAAGTTCTCGTTCTCTGAACATCTAGGTTAGAAACGTCCTTTCTTGATTAGATACTTTTCCCCTGAATCGTAGCCAGAGTTTCCTTGAGTGTGGGCTTAGCCTCATCTTCTTCTTGCCAGGGTCTGTGTGTCACGATAAGTGAGGGGCCTGGGGGGGTGTTGCCCAGTGGTGGAGCACTTGCCTGGCTTGTGCGAGGCTTGATCACCACCACTACAAGAACAAACGTAACTTCCCCCTAAATTAATAAGTGGGTTGACTCACTGTAAGGTCTTTGACACAGCACTTTCTTGCCACAGGGATGTGGGGCTTCCACGATCGGGACTTGGCACTGAGGAAATCTCTGTATGCACTGATGGAAAAGGGAGTGGAGAAGGAAGCCTTGAGGAGGCGCTGGAGGTGGCAGCAAACACAGCAGAACAAGGAGGTAGGGAGCTGAGTGGGAGCAACTTGTTTGCCGCAGTTAACCCTGCTAAAGTTACCCAGTCCTTAACGGATGGATGTATTTCTGGGTGCTTCAGATCAGTGTTGTTTGCCCTTGTAATCCTGCAGTTATAATAGTTACAAACGTTGTGGGCGAGTACCTTCGGATGTAGTCTGAAAGCTGGGGAAGCCTGCGCCTGCAGAGGAGTCAGCTAATTACTGTGCTTTGCCTTCACTAGGAACTCAATAGCCTTTAGTGCCAGTATTTTGCGAAATGAGATAGGATAATTTAGTGGAATTTTTTTGGTTATAATCAGGTTAGATTAGATTTTTGGCATCAGGGATCAAAAACTCAGGCCTCAAGCTTGCCAGGCAGGTGCTGCAAAACTGAGCTACATCCTCGGCTCATTCATTTGTTTTGAGACAGGGTCTCACTATTTATTTATTTATTTTTAGGTTTTTTTTTTTTTTTGAGACAGTCTCACTTTGTAGTTCAGGCTGTCCCTGAGCTCACTATGTGGTCCAAGTGAGTCTCAAACTCACAGCAATCCCCCTACCTCTGCCTCCCTAGTGCTGGGATTAGAGGTGTGAGCTACCAAGTCCAGCACTGTGGTATGTGGTACTGATTGGTGGTGGGTGTGAGTTACTGGGATGATCCGGGCCCTTGTGTTTGCAAGGCAGGTGAACCACTGAGCTAAATCCCCTGTCAAGGTCTCATTATTGTATGTCAGGATGGCTTTGAACTCACACTATGTGGCCCAGGGAGGCCTTGAACTTTTGGTGATCCTCCTTCCTCAGCCCCCTGAGTCTGGGACTGTAGGTGTGCACTGCCACGCCTGGGTAGGCTAGATTAGTTTTCAAGGATTTATGTTTTCAATTTTTATAGAACTGTGAATGCATTATTTTGTTTATATGTGCCATTATTTTTCATTTTTGGTTTATTAGAATTTTTAAAAGGATACCTGTTAAATTGAATTTGAATATTACTTTACAGGGGATTTGGCAAATGATGAAGTTACTTTTATATAAAAAAATAAATCAGGTGTGATAGCAAGTCTGAGCTCAACTTGGGCACTTTAGTGGACCTTGTCTTAAAATAAAAATAAGAAAAGGCTGGGGAAGTAGCTCCGTGCGGAGACCCTACATTCAGTCCTCAGTGCTGAGAAGAAAGGAGGGAGGGAGGCAGGGAAGGACAGGAGTTGGACAGATTGTGAGTGTTTTCATAAAGCTTTTTTGAAACAGTTCTACTTACTTTGCTGATGTTTACAAATATGTAGCTTCTTTCTTTTTCCAACAATGGAGTAATGAGGTATGGCCTGCAGAGACTAAAGTACTTAGTCTGTCTCTTGAGAGAAAAATTTTGGCTGATCGATTCCCTTTGAAGATGTACATGTGCCTAAAGATAATTAATTGGCCCCTTGTTTTCTTGTGTGCTTGTTCTCTACCTGTCACCTATGTTTACTCCCTGTTTTTTATATGTATCTTTTTTTTTTTTTTGCCATACTTTTGTTTTTCTGGGAATACTATGGTGTAAATATCTCTTCAAAAGCTTTTCTTTTTGTTTATTTTTCTTTATTTTCACCTGTATTGCTCCATTATAACTGGCAGTAATACAGATCTAAGAGATTTTTGGTGGGTATGGTGGCACATGCTTACAGTCCTAGTACTCTGCAAGGCTAAGGCAGGAAGATCACAAGTTCAAGCCTCTCAGCCTTGGCATATTAACGACTTGCCGAGACTGGTTTCTTTCTTTCTTTTTTTTTTTGAAACAGGGTCTTGCTTTGTAGTTGGCTGGCTCTGAGCTCAGCCTTGAACTCACAGCAATCCTCCTGCCTCCCAGGTGTTGGGATTACAGGCTGAGCCACCACGCCCAGCACTGTGGTATGTGGTTCTGATTGCTGCTGGGTGTGAGTCTCCATGCCTGGACATATTGTATGTGGTTGCTGGGGGTTGAACCCAGGCCCTTGCATTTGCCAGGCAGGCGCTGGAACCACTGAGCTAAATCCCTGGCCCACGGAGACTTGTTTTTAAAATTTTTTTTTTTTTTTTTTAGTTTTTTTGAGACAGGGTTTTGCTTTGTAGTTCAGGCTGGTCCTGAGCTCAGCCTCCAGCTCACATCACAGCAATCCTCCTACCTCCTACCTCTGCTTCCTGAGTGCTGGGATTACAGGTATGAGCCACCACGCCCGGCACTGTGGTACGTGGTACTGGTTGCTGCTGGGGTGAGTCTCCACACCCAGTATCGTATGTAGTTACCGGGGATCGAACCTGTGTCCTTGTGCTTGCAAGACAGGTGCCAGAACCACTGAGTTAAATCCTCGGCCTTTAAAATTTCTTTATTAAAAAAAAAAAGTTGCGGATGTAGCTCTGTATGAAGAACCAGGTTTCCGTCCTCAGTGCTGAAAAAATGTTTAGTTATTTAGAATTCTATGACGTGAAGATTTAAAATATGTATATAAGAGTGAGTTGTTTTTAATCAAAAGCAAATATTCCAGCTATGAAAGGTATGGTGATATTTAGATCATTTCCTGTCCTTGATCAGCTGACTTGCCCTAGAAATATATTAACAGGAACAATGCCATATTCATAAATATTAGTGACATTTTTATTAACATGAAAGGCTAGGGTGGACCTTAGGGAAATCTCCTTTTGCCTAAGCTAGAGCCAGCCTAGAATCTAGAACCCCGTCAGTAATTGGCCTTTGCCTTCTTGACTGTTGAATTTAGACCATACTTGAGTCTTCGATTTGACCACTCCAAGGACAAGAGAAGGTCAAAACAGGGCATGCCACATAATGAGTGGAAATGATAGCAATATTTAGGTAGCTGCATCCAGTTACAGTTATTAAATCTATTGTAGTTACAATTTAAAAAATAAGATTAGATTATAATGTTATTTAGCCAGGAGGCAGAAGTACCGACCGAATCCTGGATCAGTACCCTTCTCTACAGAGGATTGACATGCATAGGGAATGGTATAGCCAGTGAAGGAACAATTGTTTTACTCCTTTTGCTCAGCACGGTGATCTGTATAAGAAATGTGGCCTACATAATCGTCTTGGTTTAAATTTTCTCCCACTTGGGAGTAGGAATGGGAAGAGGAGGATGATGGACTTAGGATCCTCTTTTAGTTTCTTAATACCAAACACCAAACAGTTTTTGGTATCCGAGGCCTCCTTGTTTTGTGTTAAGATTGGTAGTAAAGTCCGGTAAGTAAGGCTAGATGTGTATGCCACCTAGTGGTTATGTTAGGAAAACAGAATCAGAACTAAGAGAGATGAATGGTCTGGTGTTACACAGATCAGTGATCAGAGCTCCTCTGTATGTGCAAACTGTTCACTATTCTTTTTATTTTTAATTGGAATAGTATCTGTGGTAGCATTTCACAAATAGAAAATAGCTGTGTCTTTTAAAATTTTCATTAAAATAAAATATTAATGTATGCTCACATTAAATCTGTCTTTCCTTGGTGCCCCTTGTTTCCAGTGAATGTCCCTCCACTTTGACAGAGTGTGCTTAAGCAGTGTACACTGAATCGAAATGCTAATGTAAGCCAAATGAAAATTAGTGAGGTTGGGGTGGGGAGTTGTAGGGGGTTGGAGAATGGAAAAAAATGAGAAAAAAAGTTATGTCATACTGATACAAACTCTCAGTGTTGAGTGTGATCATGATATATACATTAAATGTACCTATTTCACAATAAAAAATAAAAACAGGAAACAAAAAAATAGTGAGGTAAACTTGTCTCTCAAAACTGGGGTGGTGGCATGTAGGAGGCTCAGGCAGGAAATTGTATGAGTTTAAGGCTACTTGGAGCTATATAGTATTCCTTGTCTGAAAGATAAATAAAATAAAGCAAGGAGCATCTTGTCTTTCAAATCATCATATGCATGTAAAACTGATGAAGTATTTTTAAATTGTCATTACCACTACATATTCTCTTTTAATAAAAATTATAGCTTTCAGGCAGATGTGATATATGCTTATAAGCCCAGCACCTTGAGAAGCTAATGCAGGCGGATTGCGAGTTCACGTCCCACCTGGGCAATGTAGACCCTGACTCGAAAATAAAAGTGGCTGAGAAGGTTGAGAAATGATAGTGTACCTTTCAATTTAATCCCCACACATAAACCCCACACAAAAAAAACCCAAAATTAATTTTACTTAGCCTGGATTTGTTGATTAGTGATCACATAGGAAGTGCTGAGCATATTGCTAAAACTTGGTCCTAGCTCCTAAGAGGAGGTGGACATATAAATAAATAATTGCAACAGAATGTGACAGCTGTTATTTCTAATATAGAAGTGTTAAGTAGTGGCTGGAGTAGTAGGGCACAAAGGAAGTAAGGAAAATTTAAGAAGGAGTTCATAGAGGAGTGAGGGTAGAGTTTTGTCCTGAAAGTTAAGAAATTGCTTACCAGGTTGATAATGAATGGGTCACTGGAATCTAGACAGAAGGCACTTAGAAAACTCAAAGTACTAAAACACATGACATTTCAGGAACTACTGATTATTCAGAGAGGTACTAGACTAGAAGTGGGGAGAGGCCAGTTGGCTTTGTAAGGAGTCTGAGCTATGTGTAATAGGCCATGATGATGATTCTTTTGGGGGGAGAGAGGTAGTGTCTTCCTGTCTATTTCAAGCTGACCTTGAACTCATGGAGATCTTCTTGCCTCAGCCTCCCAATGCTAGAATTACAGGTGTGTACTACCATGCTTGGTGCAATGATTTTTTTTTTTTTTTGGTGAGACAATATCTTCCCATGTAGCTCAGGCTGGCCTCAAACTCATGATGATCCTCCTGCCTCTGCCTCCCGAGTAGTGGGATTATAGGCATGTAATTAAATTCTTAGCAGGAAGACATTTTGGCAGGAAGAAAACATTAGAGTTTAATTTTAAAATTTTTTTAGTAAATGAAGAAGCTAAAAAACTTTTTTTGTGTATAGAAAACATATCAGTAGAGTACATAACTGGAGGTAGTAAAACCAGTTAAAGTGCATTGCAGTAGCTTATGCCTAATAGTTGTTGACTGAAAGGATCAGGTGTGGCGTGGGTAAAAGGAGGAAGACTCCTTGGTTTCTTGCTTGGATTTTTCAACGGTAGTGCCACTCACTCACAAAAGTAGGAATATAGGTAGAAGAATGAGATTTTAGAAGGGACAATAGTTCCGTTTTGACTATAGGTAGAGCTTTGGGTAACCATGGTAGGTAGCAGTATTCATTAGACTGCTGTATATCTGAACACAGAAATTAATAAGTCTGGGCCACAGAGGGGATGAAATTATGGCTGTTGAAGAGATCACCCAGAGGGAAGCAAGTCGGAACCCCAATTTGGGGAGAGTAGCAAGAGTTCAGAGAAACAGAAGAAGGTAGAGTTGTGAAAGCGAAAGGAGAAGAGTGTTTAAGAGGAAAATAAGCCACATGGAGGCAAATAAAGGTGACAGCCAAAGAGTACAGTAAATTTGGCATTTTGTTTATTGTTGTCCTTTGCCAGAGTCAGGTAGGTGAAGTGTGGACAGTTGGCGGGCAATAGGATGCAAGGCGGAAATGGAAGGCAGGCTGCAGTGACCCCAGAGAGAAGAGAAGGTGGACTATGAGAAAGCTCACAGGCTGTTCTCGTACGGATCTCATCTATGGAAGGGAGGAAAGATGTGACTTTGTACCACAGTTGTAAATCAGTTGCTGGCAGTAGAGAGTGGTAACGGTGCGTGAGTTAGAGTGAGCATTAACTCTAGAACCTGGCCTCTAATTGCTGTCTTTCACAGTCAGGGCTGGTGTACACAGAGGAAGAATGGCAGAAAGAATGGAATGAACTGATCAAGCTTGCCTCAAGTGAACCACGAATGCATCTCGGTACCAATGGAGCCAATGGTGGAGGGTGAGTCCGGCCGAGTCAGGGAGCCGAGTATGGAGCTGAGCTGGGCCGTCCACATTCCATGTGTTGTACCAAGTTTCTCTTGTACAATGTTAAGCATAGAGACTGAGAAAGTATGGGACAAATGACTCACTGTCTTCAGAAAATGGAACTACAAGGAAAATTTTAAAAAAGAAGGGACAGGAAATTATAGATTTAAAGACAGTAAAAGGCTGGGGATGTAGTTCGTGGTTCAGGTTCCTGCCTTGCAAGCACAAAGTCTGGTTGATCCCAGTACCATTTACAACAATGCTGGGCATGAGGACTCACACTCACCAGCAATAAGCACCACACACCACAGTGCTGGGTGTGGTCACTCACCCTGTAATCCCAGCCCTTAGGAGGCAGAGGCAGGACGATCCTGGTGAGTTCAAGGCCTGCCTGTAATACATAGCAAGATCCTGTCTCAAGAAAAGAAAGAGAAGTAGAACAGTGAATATTTCTCCAGTTTCTGATTAAGTTCCTGAGCATTGGGGAAAGTCCTTAACATGGGAAAAGGAATTGGGAATTTGCATACCCTGGGAGTGTGATATGCAGTGGCTGAGGTGGGTGAGGTAAATAGGTTGGCGCCAGGCCAGGAGATTTAGCTTAGTAGTTCTGGCATCTGCCTTGCAAGCACAAAGGCCCAGGTTCAATCCCTGGTAACCATATACAAGAAAGGAACAGGATGTGGTGACTCACGCCCACCAGCAATCAGACCACATACCACAGTGCTGGGGGTGTCGCTTATACCTGTAATCCCAGCACTTGGGGGTGGGGGTTGGAGGCAGAGGCAAGATTGCCGAGTGTGAGGCTGAGCTCAGGACCAGCCTGAACAAAGCGAGACCCTGTCTCAAAAAAAAAAAAAAAACACCTAAACTAACTAACAAATAAACCGGGCGGCACCACTGTGCTGTGTATTTGGCCTCTGGCTGGAGAACTGGGTGGAGAGCCAGATGAATGCTGAGAAATGAGGATCACCCCAAGATCTCTGACACCACTCAAACCCGTAGCCCTCACTGTCTCTCTCCTTAGATTTTCCCGGTGGAGAAATGGGAATAGATACACCATAATAGTGTGAAATAATCGCTTTTGTCTATGGTGGCCTTAGGTAACTTGGCAAGCCCATTTCCTTCTCTTCAGAGCTGGTCTTCACTGCGCCTTTGTTTTGTTTCTTCCCTCTCCCTGCCGCGGCACCCCTCCCACTCTCCCCTGCTGCAATTCCAGGGTGGAGAGCGCAGAGGAGCCGGTGTATGAGAGCCTGGAGGAGTTCCACGTCTTTGTCCTTGCTCATGTGCTCAAGAAGCCCATCGTCGTCGTGGCAGACACCATGCTGAGGGACTCTGGAGGGGAAGGTAGCAGCTAGTCCCATCCCGCGGTGCCCCGGCACCTCCCCGACTTGCAGATCATTTTCCTGAGCGCTGGGAGGAGGGCAGGAAAGGGGGATAGGTGGACACATGGAGGAAAAGAAGAAGTATGAATTAGAGCAATGCAGAAATCTTAACTCACAGTAAAGCTATTGGGATTGAGGCTTTTTAGGAAAGAATTATGAAACAAGTTGGAATAAAGGGGGAAGTGGGTTGGCAGGCAGAGGGAGGTGGAAGGATCGCTCAGAGGTCAGAACAGAGTCTTAGTAATGGTCTTGGTGTCCTGCAGCATTTGCTCCCATTCCCTTTGGGGGAATCTATCTGCCCTTGGAGGTCCCTGTCAGCCAGTGTCACCGAACTCCTCTGGTGCTCGCCTACGATCAGGCCCACTTCTCTGCACTCGTGTCCATGGAGCAGAAGGAAAATGCCAAGGAACAAGGTGCTGGGCGCAGTGTCTGTCTTCGTATCGTTTGCTCTGCATTATTTTCACTTGGTGAAAGGAAAATGAGAGCTAATAGGAGGAAAGAATTAAGGGATATGCGAGACAATACCTGCTGATACTGTTTTACTTAGGTTTGTTTTTGGTTTTTTGTCTTGTTGTCTGTTGTTTATTTTATTTTATTTTTTTTTAGGTTTTTTTTTTGAGACAGGATCTCATTTTGCAGTTCAGGCTGTCCCTGAACTCACTTTGTAGCCCAGGTTAGACTTTTAACTCAAGGCAATCTTCCTGCCTCTGCCTCTCAATTGGTGGGATTACAGGCATGAGTCACCATACACAGCATTGTGTTAAGTGGTTATTGAGGATTGAACTCAGGACCTTGCATTTGCCAGGCAGACGCAGGAACCACTGAGCTAAATTTCCAGCCCGGCTTGTCTGTATTTTGACACAGTGTCTTGCTGTGTAGCCCAGGTTGGCCTCCATGTCATTGTAATGCTCCTGCTTCAGCCTCTTGCATGCTGGGATTACACAAATGTACCAGCATCCTTGGCTCTCTAGGATTTTCAATTGTAAAAAAAAAATCTTGAGGGAAAATCATAGCATATTCTCAAGTGTTATGCATGCAGGTTGTAGGACCTCCCAAATGATGCTCTGCTGCATTTATCTTAATGACTTTGAATTCTTTGAACACACACAACCTGTGAGAATATGATGAAAGACGGACTAGGGGAGTCGCAGAGATTAGTGGCCAACGTCATAGGGTTTTAATGTTGGGGGTAATTCACGCGGAAGAATTGGGACATATCTACAGGTAGAGACCTGTATAGTCTCAGTGAAATCTGCCTGGTCATTTGCCCTCCTCTCCTGAAGAGTCAGCCTGATGTCATGTTTCTTTCCTTCCCAGCTGTGATTCCACTAACAGACTCCGAGCATAAGCTGCTGCCCTTGCACTTTGCAGTGGACCCGGGAAAGGCCTGGGAGTGGGGCAAAGATGACAATGACAATGTCCGATTGGCCAGGTGAGGCAGGCCCAGCCTCTGCACTGCTTCACACTGGGATCTTTTCCATGGCAGCAGCCACGTCGCAGGGGCTGTTCCTAGTTCAGAAGCAGCACGTCATGTTCCAGTTCCAGCATGTTCGGGGAGATGCGGGGGTGGAGCCAGGCTGGGCACCAGGACGGCTGCATCTTGTCGTGGCTGAGTCTGTCTGTGAAAGTGACGGGAGTCCTGGGGTCTCAGCATGTGACTTTCTTACGGTAGCAAATAATTCCACACTGAGGTACCCCAGAAACCCCAGAAAACAGTCATCACAAAATCAAGAGAATCAAAGCATGCTTTTTTAAAAATTTCAGCCGATGGGAGAGGAGTTTTAAATAATTGCCTGAAATAGTTTGCTGTGGGTTTTTCTCTTTCTGGAATTTAGGCAGCAAGGAAAATACATCCCCTCTACTCCTATATCCCCATCCTGTCAGTTCCCCTGACCCTGCACAGCTTCCTGATGGACAGCATAGAACATAGAAGTTCTTTCCTCCCCTTGTGCTTCCTTCGTTGGACTCCTGCTCCTCTGACAGCTGCCTGACTGGGTTTGATTTTAAAACTCAGTTGTGATTTTTTTTAGGTTTTTTGAGACAGGGTCTCACTTTGTGGTTCAGGCTGGCCCTGAGCTCAGCCTCCAACTCACATCACAGCAATCCTCCTGCCTCTGCCTCCTGAGTGCTGGGCACCACGCCCGGCACTGTGGTGTGTGGTACTGGTTGCTGCTGGGCGTGAGTCTTCACGCCCAGTATGGTATGTGTTTACTGGGGATTGAACCCGGGTCCTTGCACTTGAAAGACAGGCGCTGGAACCACTGAGCTAACTCCCCGGCCCTCAGTTATGGTTTTTAAAAAAAATTTTTTTAGTTACAGCTTTTTGGTTTTTTGTTTTTGAGACAGGGTCTCGCTCTGTAGTTCAGGCTGGCCCTGAGCTCAGCCTCAAACATCACAGCAATCCTCCTGTGTCTGCCTCCCAAGTGCTGGGATTACAGGCGTGAGCCACCATGCCCGGCACTGTGGTGTGTGGTACTGGTTGCTGCTGGGTGTGAGTCTCCATGCCCAGTATTGTATGTGGTTACTGGGGATTGAACCGGCCCTTGCACTTTCTAGACAGGCGCCAGAAACTACTGAGCTAAATCCCCGGCCCCCTAGCTCTTTGTTTTTTTTTAAAGTAAGTTCTCACCGGGTTACCAAAACCTCCTAAATAATACCTATAACAATGGTAATAAAGACTAGTGTTTAGGATTTCTTACTTTCCAGATACTGTGTTGAGCATTTTCCAAACACTACTTTATTTTAGTCTCCACAACGATCCCACAGGATAGGCCGTGTTATTAGTAATCCTTATCAACACCTGCTCAGTTTCTGGGAGGTTGAAATGACTTGGTCAAGATCATAAAACTTTAGTTCAAAGTCACATGAATCCTAAGCCATGAAGGACTCAGTTCTCCTTTCCTATTGTGTCACACTGCTTTGCCTTTAAATTGGTCACTGTAAGTTTTTCTTTTTTTTCTTCCCACAGTGTAATTCTGTCCCTCGAGGTCAAATTGCACTTGCTGCACAGCTACATGAATGTGAAGTGGATCCCGCTGTCCGCCGATGCACAGGTGAGGGCGGCTCCCTCCCCGTCCCTGGGTGTCCTCACATTCAGTGACAGAGGCTCTGCTGGTGCTTGTCTTCTGAATCTCAGTTTAGTTTACGAGTCGTGGCGAGGAGCAGTGGAGAGCTGCCAGGTCAGCTCCAGGAGCTCTTGTTTCCTGCCTCTCTACTTGTTAGTCGCCTCTGTGGTCTGCCTCTCTCCACCCGGCTTTCTCATATGGCCCTCGTCCCTCTGCAGCAGTGCTACAGTGCTGGGATCAGACCAGGGCTTCCTGCCTGCGAGGCCAGTGCTATATGTCTGAGTTGTAGCCACGTCCCTAAAAGACTTTTTTTTTTTGAGACAGGGTCTCGCTTTGTGGTTCAGGCTGGCCCTGAGCTCAGCCTCAGACTCACATCACAGCAATCCTCCTGCCTCTGCCTCCCGAGTGCTGGGATGACAGGCGTGAGCCACCATGCCCAGTACTGTGATATGTGGTATTGATTGCTGCTGAGCGTGAGTCTCCATGCTCACTATTGTATGTGGTTACTGACGGATCAAACCCGGATCCTTGCACTTGCAAGACAGGCGCCGGAACCACTGAGTTAAATCCCTGGCCTCCTAAGACATTTTGAAGGCTTGCTTGACTTTGCAGGGAAGTTGAAGTTGCCGTTGCTTTCTGTCAAGCTCTCTGTGGATGGGCCTCCTGTGTTTGGGATGCCAGAAGGAGTCATAGTATCTGAAGTAGTTCCTTGTTCTGTGGGTTCTGAGCTGGAACAGGGACATAGGAGCAAGGGCTGAATATATCAAAGTTGCAGGAATGCAGAATGGTCAGGCTTAGTTGGCTGTGGTTAGGGAGGCCTTCTTTGAAATTAATTTTAAGCAGGATTTGACAGAGAAATTTTATGTATTTATTTATTTATTTATTTATTTATTTATTTATTTATTTTTGTAGTAACAGGGATCAAACTCAGGACCTTGTGCTTGCCAGGCACGCACAGTGTTGCTGAGCTACATCTCTGGCCCCATGACATAGAAAAATTTGTAGTAAACATTTTGGTATCTCTAAAATATTCTCCCTATTCAGCCAGAGGCTGTGTATTGTCTGATTGTCGGCTGCTCTGAAGAGCATTCAGGCTTCATTTCAGTATTTCCTTGTTATAAGGGGTCAGATTGCAGCAGGTGAGTAGCAGATGCTACGTGCATCTTTCTTTGGCCCATGAGAAGCTGACTGCAGCCCTTTATCACGACGGCAGCTTTCCCTGGAGCTGGACAGTCACCACCCACATTCCCCACCCCCCACACAGTGGCAGTGGGGAGCCCTGTGAGCTGGTGGGGGCCTTGAGGTTCCGAGAGCCTCTCCACGGGCTCAGCCAATGGGATAACTGTCGGCCCTGTTCTGGTCTCTTCCAGGCTCCTCTGGCACAGCCCGAGTCCCCCACAGCTTCAGCTGGAGACGAACCTCGGTCTACTCCCGAGTCTGGGGAATCGGATAAGGAGTCGGTTGGCAGCAGTTCTACCAGCAATGAGTCCAGCAAGCGGAAAGAGAAGTCCAAGCGAGATCGGGAAAAGGACAAAAAGAGGGCAGATTCTGTGGCTAACAAACTGGGCAGCTTTGGCAAGACCTTGGGCAGCAAGCTGAAGAAGAACATGGGAGGTCTGATGCACAGCAAAGGCTCCAAGCTGGGAGGGGCGGGCACTGGGTCCGGGGTGAGCAGTGGCACTGAGACCCTGGAGAAAAAGAAGAAAAACTCACTGAAGAGCTGGAAGGGTGGAAAGGAGGAGGCTGCTGGGGATGGTCCCTTATGTGAGAAGCCCACATCTGACTCTGTTGGTAACGGAGGAAACAAGTACAGCCAGGAAGCGATGCAAAGCCTGAACATTATGAGGGTCGCAATGCAAGGGGAAGGAAAGTTCATCTTTGTTGGGTTGCTGAAGATGGGTCACCGTCATCAGTACCAGGAGGAGATGATCCAGCGCTACCTTGCTGATGCTGAGGAGAGGTTCCTGGCAGAGCAGAAGCAGAAGGAGGCAGAGAGGAAGATCATTAACGGAGGGGTAGGGAGTGGGCCTCCACCAGCCAAAAAGCCAGAGCCAGATGGTGGGGAAGAGCAGCTGACTGTGCCCCCGGGAGAGCCCAAAGCAGTGGGCTTGTCAGCCGGCTACCCTGGGGGCTTTACTATCCCTCGGCCTTCTGGGGGTGGAGTCCACTGCCAGGAACCCAGGAGACAGCTGGCAGGGGGTCCGTGTGGAGGAGGGCTGCCACCGTATGCCACCTTCCCCCGCCAGTGCCCTCCTGAGCGACCTTACCCCCACCAGGACACTGTCCAACCTCTGGATCCAGGCGTTCACTCCAAGGATGGAGTTCACAGGGGTGCATTGTTGTCACCCCACTTCCGCGTGGCTGATTCCTATAGCAATGGCTACCGGGAACCCCCTGAACCAGATGGATGGGCTGGAGGCTCCCGGGGGCTTCCCCCAACCCAGACCAAGTGCAAACAACCGAACTGCAGCTTCTATGGACACCCTGAGACAAACAACTTCTGCTCTTGCTGTTACAGGGAAGAACTGAGGAGGAGGGAACGTGAACCTGGGGGGGAGCTGCTGGTGCACAGATTCTGAGTGACGGGACCCTGGAGGGCAAGGGGGCTAGACGGAGCTAAGCTGGACTCATCGGCTCATCAAGACCCAGCCCCCGTGCGGATGGGGTGAACGCACGGATACCTGTGGGAGCCTGGCTGGGAGCTGAGGTGTGCGCGCTGCAGTGCTGACAGACGGGGAGGAGGGAGGAGCGGGACGGCGCCCAAGGGCTGCCCTGCTTTGCAGAGCTCCACTCGATGGGACCGTGACGACGAGAGTGGAAGGCGTCTTCACACCTTGGGTCCCTTCCCCGAACCTAAGGGAAAGCAGCGGGGGAAGGCTTGGTGTGCTGGTGGAAGGTGGGCAGATGTCGGGGAGGTGTAACAGGCGAAGGAGCTTCTCAGGCAGTTAAAGATAGACCAAAGTTCTCTTAGGTTTGACGAGACACATGGTGATGGAGGTGAGAGTGCTGGGACAGAATCACCACTGGTTTTCATAGGGAGTAACTAAGATTGAGTAAGTTCTTTTGATGGCTATGGAAAGGCAAGGCAAGGCGGTAATGTGTGCCCCTGGGCACCCTTAGGAAGAGGGAGTAGGTAAAATCCCAGTTGGTGGAGATGGGAAAGGCCGGAACTTAAAAGGGAATTCTTTTCCTCTTAAGTTTTATTTCCTTCTGTAGTCATGTCGCCCATGCTTGAGAGGAGGACATGGCGGACTATCCCGTCTTCCTCATCCTTTTTGAAGGCTGAGCTCAGCCAAATTAACGTCATGATTTAAAAACAAAAACTTAAATTTTATTTGAAAAAAGAACAGAGCAATGAGAACAGCTGTTTGTTTTGACTTTTCTCCAGGGGAATGGGTGCAGAGTGGTTTGTTTTTTAACTACTTAGCAATAACTCTACATGGGTTTGAGTGCTCAGTACCTTGGGACAGGTGGGAAGGACAGGCATTAGGCCAGATTGGGTGAAACCAAACCAAAACCTACATAAAGCACTACCATCTTCTGCTGCTGTGTTTCTGTAGAAAGCAACTTATTTTATTGACTAGTTTTTTAAGGAAAAGAATACCCCAACAAACAAAATCATTTTTAAAAATTATTATTATTTTTTCCTATTTAAATGATTCTTCTCTTTCCTCTCTCTTTTGGAGAATGAACTTAACATCCCGGCTTCTTTTGTTAAGCCATAGTTGACCTTAATCTGTGGTTAGTTTATTAAAATAATAATAATAATAATAAAATACTTTGTAAGAAAAGATATTTTTGATATTAGGACTGATGCTGAAACATAGACTGGGGGTTAGGGACAATTTATAAAAAGAGTTAAGAAAAATATATTTTAGTGAACTGTAACCACAGATCGCATATTCCTCCCAGAGAGCTGATCTGCCTGGATTTCTCCTTTCCCGGACTCAGGCCTGTTCTCCAGAGGCAGGGCTGGGGGTTGGGCACGCTGCGGGAGCGCCTTTGCATTTTGCACAAAGCACAAGTCTGGACAGCCTGTGCTCTGGCCAGAGCCATTTTCAAGAGCTTTAAACCAGACCTATCCTGGGCCAATTTTTCTTTATATTTTTTTCTGGTGGAAAACAAAAACAAACTATGCAACTATATATACTCCGGGGTGCATATAAAGAGGCGGAATAAGTGCACTTAAGTGTCCAGAGTGTTACTGGGGGCTGTATTTGCTATGCTCGAGTTTCTCTGTTGAGGCATGTGATCGTCACTGCCCCACATCAGATCTCGGACAGACCGTGTGAGTGAGTGTGTGTGTGTGTGTTGGGTAACTTACTTGTGTGTTTCCTCTGCCCTGTTAGGAAAGTGTTCATTTCCCCCTTGGTAAAAGCCAGCAATGAACTCCCTGGAACTATTCAGTTTAGAAGGCTCTTTTCTCCTTAACAGACTTGAATCTGCTGGTCTGTTAAGTTAACCACTTCACGTGGCTATTCATTCTTAGGATTTTATTAAATAGCAAGTTGGTTTTTAAGGAAGTGATTGGCTCTTCAGGAGGGGTATTATTTGTATTTCTGGGCCAACGTGGCATCTGAGACAAGCACTCCCCTTATGTGCAAAATTTGAAAGGATACTCAGTAATCAAGATAATACTTTTAAAAAAAATCAGAATTTAAAAGAAAACAATGCCAAGAATCCATGTCGAACACAGTATCAAAGTTTTATTATTTTTTGTTCTGGGAAAAACTCAGAGCCTTGAGGCTGGCTCTATACCACTGAGTTACATCCCTGGCCCCACAGTATCAAAATTTTAAAGACAGGATCTCACAGAACCAGAATTTAACATAGGAAGCAAGGTTGGATTGAGCAATATAAGAATTCTTCCTGTCCTTACGTTTTTGATACATTAATTTTTACTTGTAATGCATATTACACCAAAATAGTGTTTATCTCGGTTCTTGGGTCTTTAAGCACCCCTCATTTTGTACTCTGGGTGAAAACCTTGTCTGCTTCGCCCTCGTTCTCATTTCAGGGGTGCCAACGACATTGATGGGACCCCCTTGAAAGCCTCTACTCCTTCCCCTGCACTCAGACCCACACCCGGATGTGCCATGCTCCATCCCCTCCCTCAGGACTGGACGGGAGGAGCTGGCCAGGACCAGGAGGGACACGGACAGGCCAGGGCTGTACCAGAATAAAAGCCAGGGCTTCTCCACTGGGCTGCTGTGTCTGGACTTGATCTGTTACTAGGTTCTACTTAACACTTCTGTTTTTAAAAAAGGATAAATGAGGAAAAAAACCAAAAACCTCGCATCATGCTTGTTTTCATTTATAAATTATCTAATCCCAATTCCCTTTGTCCTTAAAGGGAAAAAGTTGGACATTCAGGGGAGAGGAAGGGAGTCCTGGGGTGAATATGATAAAATAGGGCTTCCTACCTTATAGCTTATTAATTTATTTTCTACTTGAGAAGGTAAGTAAGGCTTTGGGAAACTTCTTTCTAGGATGAGGGATTCTGAGATGATATTTTATTAATAGGGGATAGTGAAGTTTGTTTTGCAGTATTTTAAGAAGAGTTGGAGTAGGATGGATTAAGGTAATGCCTGGCAAGTCAAAACAGACAAGGGTCTGGAGTATTTTGGGAAGATGAATGGAATAGGCAGTCATGCAGCAGCATGGTGGGCACGGGGAAGAGAGGGTTACATGCACATACTTGGAATAAAATCTTGGTGCTGGGCGAGGTGGCACTCACCTGTAATCCTAGTACTGGGAAGGCTGAGGCAGAAGGATCGCCACCAAGTACCAGGCTACCTGAGCTACACAGTTCAAAGCCAGCTGGAACTACATAGACCTATCGCAAAAAACAACCCCCTCCCCAACAACAGCAACAAACTCCCTTGGTTCCTGAGAGGTATGTGAGTGAATGGGGGGCTCTATGACATCTCTCAGGCTCAAATTCAAGTGCACTTAGTTCCTTTAATCCGGGGCATCTGAGGTACCTACTGACATTCTTAATGGAAAGGGGAGATTTTCAGTGTTATTTTTCCCCTTCTGAAACAGTGCTTTTATCCTGTGTTTTTTATCCTATCCCTGGTGGAGCAAATACACAACAGGGTGAGCCTCCAGCTCTGCTGGTGGCATTTAGAATTAGGAGTCAGCAGTCTTCCCTCATACTGATTTTAATCAAAATAGATTAATTAGATTTTTAAGAGTCTCAGCTGGGCATGCTGGTGCCTACCTATAATTCCAGCACTTGGGAGGCTGAGGCAGGAGGACTGTCATGAGTTCAAGGCCAACTTGAAGTACATAGCAAGATCCTGTCTTAAAAAAGAAGAGAGGAGAAAAAAGATTCAGTCTAAGGAGCAGGGGTTGGTGTTAAACCCAGTGTTGGGCAGGGCATTGGCTGGATGTACCCCTGACCCCAAAGTGAAGCTCACAGGCCAATAAAACAAAAATTAGCAACAACTTCGTGCTGTATCTTTGGAAATAAGCTGGAAAGAAGGGAGTTGGTTCTCAAGGATTTTTGAGAACATAACTTTGACTGTTCTTTTCTTCTTTCAAGCACTTGTCCAAGGTTCCTGTCACAATTTTTCTTAATAAAGGAACATTTCAGAGACTGTCTCTGAGTTACTCAGATGCTCTGGACTCCGTGTCGTCTTTCTCCAAGGATACAGTGTCCCAGGCTTAACAGCCATGGATGGGAAACGGAGAGGTCCCTTCCCCACGAGGGTCACCTGCACCTCAGATTTCCGCATTTCCTTCTTTGTCCAGGCCCTTCCACTGCGGATTCAGCGAGTCTCACATGCACACCGTGTCTGAACGGTGAGAGACCCGGCTGTAGATCCGTATGGCCCCTGTGCTTAGGCTCATTTACAAAATTTGATGTCCTCACGTGGCCCTTCCCCCGGTCGCCTCCCTCGGAGGGCCCAGTGGGTTAGGGCGTGAGCGGAGCAGGGCCGGCTAAGGGTGGGGGAGGGCGGGCCTTGGCCTCTCCGCGTGCAGCTCGGCGGTGACTCACCCGTGAGTCACGCACCCCCCCCCCCCGCCGGTGCCCGCAGCCTTCACTCCTGGCACAGACCTGCAGCCAGAGCACGATTCTGAAAATGGAAAAGTCTGTCCTCGCTCGTGCCTCTCCACCCTCTTCCTTCCATCCAGTAAACTGCGGGGTTTGTGTCGGGGTAGGGAGAGGCCGTCCGCCCGCTGCTCGGCCCCCGCTGCCGTCCGCACTGCGTTATCCGGGAGGAGCGATCGCGGGCATCCCGCCGATTTCTGCTCATCCCCTGACGTTTTTTTCTCTCTGTCCTCCTCCCGCTGCGCGAACCACAGAGTAGGACGAGAGCCTCGAGTGGAAAGTGGACGCCGCACTGGAGTTTTACGACTGCGGCACCCACTTTTTCCTGTGCTATCGTTTCACAACATCTCGGGACATCTTCCCAGGGGCGTGAGGTGTGCCCGGGAACATTTACGACTGTGTACCCAGTCTTCCAGGCCCCTCCTAGCAGGTGTGTCCGCCTGCGTCCCAGACCGGCTCCTTGGCGCACAGAGTCACGGTTTCCACCGCGCCCGCCAGGACAGGGGCGCTGGAGCCGCGGCCGGAAGGGCGTGTGTGCGGGGCCGGGGGGTGCGGAATGTCGCTTGGAAAACGGGCCCCGCAGAGGGCGGATGCTGCTGCTGCTGGGGCTGCCTGACGCGAACACAGTGAGGCAGCAGCTCATTAAATCTCATCTGGTATTTTAGCTCCTGTCTTTTTCATGCCTACACATAGATTTCTGGGTTGCTGACCCGAGTCATCCTGGGCTGCGTCCTTTACCTGCCTCTACGCCGCCCCCACCTTTGCTTCTAGGATTGCGGGGTTGGGGGTGGGGGTCTGGGATCCTGGAACTGAAGAGCGGGAACATGAATCATTCATCTGGAGATCCGGTGACAGGATCCGGGGAGCTCTCGCTGCCCACAGGCTGGGTGGGAGGGGGCGACGCGCTGGACTGCGTGCGGGGCCCCTCAGCCTCGCGCGGCCCTGCGCCCTCTGGTGCTGCGCGCAGTGTGCCTCATGCTCTGGAGGGCGGACCAGCTTCCTTCCCTAATACTTGAACTTTGCAAAATCTGGAGTCAGGTTCCCATTTACTTCTCCTTCTCAACCATTTTTGGTAGGTTTATCGGGAGTTAAGAGAGCTGAACGACTTAGCATTTCTACCCCATCTCCTCCTCTAACAAGCGCGCGCGCGCACACACCCACACCCCCCCCACACACACACACACAGCTTCCCAAGGTAAGGAAGTCATCACTGAAACTCCAGAGAAATAGTATTACTCTTCAAGGTGGTGCATAGGTGCAATTCCAGCACTCTGGAGGCTGAGGCAGGAGGATCACCAAGAGTTGGAGGCCGGCCTCAGCTACATAGTTTAAGGCCAGTTTGAACTACACCCTGAGATCCTGTCCCCCCCCCAAAAAAAATCAGTTATTACTGCCCTCCTCAGTCGCCAGTGCCTATGACAGCAGAGTAGGCTGTGGCATTAGGGTAAGCAGGGAGTGCAGATTCTTTCCTCTGTTGCTCATATTCCTGTCTTTCTATAGCTGCTGCGTTTCCTCCCTACTTTTCCAAGATTGTGTGTATTCTCCTTTAAGGGGCCGGGCAGCTCTCCGCCCTCTCCAGAGTCGACTGAAGTTTCCGAGGAGCCTACTCCGGCTGGGCTGGTCACACCTTTCAAAAGACCCCCCAATTGTGCTCTGTGCACCTCAGTGCTCCTTTCTCTCCTGTCCTCCCGCCTGCCTCTCTCTTTTATCTCCCTGTGTCCATCTGTAAGATTCAGCCCCTTCCCCGAGGGACCCAGCATCCGTAGGGTTTCCTAACCCTGAAGGCTCCCTCCCCGGATGGAGCCAGAGAAATGTGGTGGGGGGGCCGGGGCCAGAGTTTCAACATTGCCCCCCAGAAGGAGGAGCCAGAGATGGGGGTAAGGAGAAGGAATCTGGGGGGTGCGGGAGGGGTGCATGGGGATGCAGCAGAGAGGAGGGGAAGGAAGACCTAGAGGAGGAGGGTGTGTCTGCTGATGGAGCCCGCGGCTGCCTTCGCAGTCTCAAGTTCGGGTCTCATTACCCATTAACCAGCCCCTCCCTTTGGCGTCTGCCAGCCCTGGCCCTGCGCTCCCCGGGGACACAGATCTGTTCCTGGAGTCGGAGCTTAGGCCTCTCTAGAGGGCCGAGGGAGTCCCAGACCCAGGGGCGGGAGGCCTGGGGTCACAGCTGTGCCCCTCTCAGCTCTCCGGTCCGAGGTCCATCCGGGGGAGCAGGATGCTGGAGCACAGGAGTCGTCCGCCTGGCAGCTGCCTGGCCTCTGGATGCCTCCCAGGTACACAGCTGCCCTTAGAGCCATCCAAATTCGTCCCACCCCAGTTGTTGCCCGCCCTTGCTGAGGACAGCCCTGCAGTCTTTCCTGGCTCTGCGCACGCCTGTCTGAGGCTTCTCTCTCCAGGCCTGGCTGAGAGTTTGGACCTTACCATTTCCTCTGTTTTCTTGACCCCGTTGCCCCTTTTATCAATTATTCAATAACTGAGTGTCTACTATATGTCAGGCTCCATTCCACGTTCTATTCTGGTTACAGAGGTTTAGAAAAATTCTTTTTCTTCAAGGAAAAGGTGTACGGAGTCATAACCTGGCTTCCTTTTTCCTCCTCAGGGGAGCAGATACTAGCATGGGCCCCAGGCCTAAGGAAAGGACTGGAACCTGAATTGCCTGGGACCCTAATATGCACCAACTTCAGGGTTACCTTCTGGCCCTGTGGATGGCAGCGGAGTCAGGTGAAATGGATAGGGCCGTAGACAAGACTTTGAAATGGTTAAGGGAGTTAGGTAGACTTATGCAAAAGGGTAAGGGGCTTTTGAATGCTTTAGAGAGAGTCACAGGGCATGGTGGCACACACCTATGATCCCATCACTTGGGAAGCTGAGGCAGGAGGATCCCTAGGAGTTTGAGGCCAACCTGGGCTACGCAGTGAGTTCAAGTCCAGGCCCAACTACAACACTGAGACCCTGTCTCAAAAAGGCGGTGTGTGATTATTTTTAGAGGAGTTGCTCCCCAGAGGGTGGTGGGACCATCAAGGTAGAGAATCAGGGTTATTTCAGATCTTTGTGACATCTTCATTTGCTTCCTCTAGGACACTCCCCTCAGTAGTGAATATGATTTTGCACTGGGCAACATTGGGCGATTAGAGGCTGGTAAGTCTGCAGGTTTAGCAAAGAGGGTGTCAGAAGCACGCTGAGAAGACAGCGAGGGGTGGGTGGGAGGAGCAGGAAGATTCTCTCTGGGGGGACCACAGGGTCACATGGCTCTCTAATCTTGACTGCAGTGAGTGGCTTGTCACGAGTTCAGCTCCTGCGTCCAGGGTCACAGCTTAAGTTTATCCCTGAGGAGATTCTGATTCATGGCCGAGACTTCCGACTGCTCAGGGTTGGCTTTGAGGCTGGAGGATTAGAACCTCAGGCCTTTCAGGTAAGGGGCTCCGATCCTGAAGGTCCCTCTTCTCTTCCGGGCTGTTCCTCTCGCTCTCTCATGCTCCGAGGCCTCTCCCAACTCCTCCCGCTTCTCATAGGAGAGGCCCAAAGGCTCGGACATGTGTAACGTGAGTACAAGGGGCCTGCATCTAGCCTGGCTCTGCCCTGACCAGCAGGGTGACTCTTGGCCAATTGTGCTGCCAGGAAGGCTGGGTGACACACTCTTAGAATTCTTCCCAGTCTTTAATTGTACGGCTCTGTGGCTGTCATCTGTGCTCCTGTCCCCAGTCCCCGGGACCTGTGGGTGCTTCCTTCTCTGGGGTCTGTTTTGTTCGCTGTTCCCTGTTGGCCATGGAGGAGCACATGGCTCCATTTCTTCCTCACTCTTTTAGCCTACAATGAAAGGACGGGATGTACTCTCTTCTACAGGTGACCATGGCCATTGTCCAGGCCAGAGCTCAGAGCAGTCAAACCCAGCAGTATGCAGGGGTAACTCACAGGAGGGCTGGTGAGTGAGGGCACTCAGGGTAGCCAAGAGTGAAAAAGCAAGGGCTGGTGGAGAGAGAGCAGGTGAGAAGCTGCCTCGGTTCCTCTCCCTCCTGTGCCTCTCTCCTCCCCAGCCCAGGGTGCTGGCTCCAGGAAACCACCTATCCCTCTGTTGGAGACATCGGAGGACTGGGAGAGCGGGCGGAAGCAGCAGGGAGCCAGAGGCTGGAGGGTCAGCACTGTCAATGAGAGGTTCGACATAGCTACCAGGTGATCTGCAGTCCACCCCACTCCTACTGCCCTCCCGAGAGTCCGCAAATTCCCTGGTCCTCCAAAACTAAGACCTCCCGTAAACCACGCCCTGGTACATCGGTGAGGCTGTCCTGGTTACTCCCTTGCTCTCTAAACCTGAGATCCCTCAGATCTCTGGACGAGATTCCCCTATTAAGAGCTTTGCATTTTAATGAGGGTGCTGAGCCGAGCTGTAACATGCTTCTCAATTTCGCAGCCTTCCCCGGTACTTCTGGGTCCCTCACAAAACTCTGGACAGTGAGGTCAGAAGAGCGTTTGGCCACTTCCACCAGGGCCGTGGACCGGTCAGTGGCAGGGTGAGGGTAATGGCTGGGGAGGACGCATGGAGGGACGTGGGGCACTGGAGCCACCGTGGAGGCCGGGGTAGCTTGGTGCTAGTGTCCCCCTCAGTGACCCTCTCCTCCTCACCCATCCGAAGCGCCTGTCCTGGCATCACCCTGGGGGCAGTGACCTTCTCCGCTGTGGAGGCTTCTATACAGCCAGTGACCCTAACAAGGAGGACATTAGGTGAGGAGGCTCGGCAGGAAGACTCCGGGTTAGGTGCTCAGCGCGGACTCCATGCCCTCACTTCCGACTGCCTCCCCTCCAGAGCGGTGGAGTCCATGCTCCAGGCTGGACACTCTGATGTCGTCCTGGTTGACACGATGGACGAGCTGCCCAGCCTTGCAGATGTCCAGCTTGCCCACGTGAAGCTGCGGGCCCTCTGCGTGCCCGGTGAGAGCAACCTCTGGCCTCCTGCTTCTCAGTCTGCTGACCTCCGTCCTTTGCCTCCATGAGTAAATCCTTTAGACCAGCGATCTGTAGGTTTTTCTCCCCTAGTGCTGGAGATTGAAACCAGGGCTTCCGCATAGAGCTCCATGTTCATTTATTTTTGGGATCCTCATGCCTCAGCCCGCTGGAGCACTGGGTTTATAGGCATTTGCTACCGTACCCAACTCCTGTGTCCTATTGACTGACTGACTGACTGCCTGTCTGCTAGGTCCAACTCATTCTTTTAAAAAAACAGCTTTATAAAATTGTATAAAATTCACTCATCTTAAACGTCCAATGAATCCTAATATATTTATAATGAACAGCCATCAACACTTTTTTTGATAGTTCTGAAGAGTGAACCCAAGGCCTTGCACTTGCCAGGCGAGTGCTCTACCCCTGAGCTCCAGCCCTGGCCCCACAGACATAATTTAATTTTAGAAACTTCATGGCCATTTACTTTTCATTCTTACCCTCAGCCTCAGGTAACCTCTACCTGGCTTACTGTTAACCCGGCTTACTCTTAACCCATCACTCTGGACCCGAACCCCGAGTTCTGAGTTCTTTGCCCTCTGCTCCCTCCACGCTGCCAGACTCTGCTGTGTCCGAGGATAAGTGGCTGTCTGCCTTGGAGGGAACGCGGTGGCTGGACTATGTCAGGTACTGCTCTCCCAGCAGTAACTCCAGCTTTGCAGCCTTCTGTAACGTGGACTCCCCAGTGGCCTTCCGTGAACACATCTCGGATTCCCAAGACCACCGCCATTGCCATTTCTTGGAAGGGGCAGGATTTCAGTCTACCTCTTCTATCCCACGGCCGGTACCCCTTTCTCCCAGGCTTAGCTTCATCCTCTTCTTCCTTACTCGCCCCCTCAGGTCTTGTCTTCGTAAGGCCAGTGACATTTCAGTTTTAGTGACATCCAGGGTTCGTTGTGTAGTACTTCAAGGTGAGTCCCTTGAGGCAGCCGTTCCATTCCTTGCCTCTTTCCCTGCCCCAGGTAAGCGGATCCTGTGTAGGGGCGAGACTGTAAGGCTCCCTGTCCCTCCTGGTGCGAGCGTCCCCTCTTCCTGTTCCCAGAGCAGCCCACGAGCTCTAACTCTTCCCCCTGCAAAACCTCCTCTGCGGCCCAGTTTGTTCTCCCCGACGCTAGCGGGCTGCCGCCCCTCTGCCCACCCTTCCATCAGTGCCCGGGCGCCCGAGCGGGGTGGGAAGGGCACTGTGGAGGCTGGCTCCAGGGCTGATTCGGCTTCTCCCGTGTGAAGCTGGCATTACAGACGGAGGGGTCTATGACGCGAATCATGCAAGCCCTTTCTCTTCTGCGCCCTCTCCACCTGCCCGCCTCGGTGCCCCTCGCTTCTCCTTGCCTTGTTTCCTCTTCTCTCTCTTCTGCCCTAGTGTCTCGGACTTCCCTTCTTTGTCCCTTCTCCCCTTTGCCACCTAGAACGCGGTGACCGCGACCTCAATGGCCTCCTCTCTTCGCTCGTCCAGCTGCTTTCAGCCCCTGAGGCCCGAACGCTGTCTGGCTTCCAGTCACTGGTGCAGCGGGAGTGGGTGGCGGCCGGGCACCCCTTCCTCACCCGGCTCGGGGGAGCCGGGGCCGGTGAAGAGGTGAGAACCGCGTGCAGGGCGTGACGGGGGCCGCACTGAAGTACGGGGACAGGAGAAGCACAAAGCGGAGGCCACAGGAAGCCAGTCCGGCCGGAAGGTCCGAAGTCAGGCTGAGCCGGGAGGCCCGGCTGAGAGCGGCCCCAGCAGCCGGCCCCTGGGTCCAGACCGCCTGCCTTCCCCAGCGCTCAGCGCCCTGCTGCCCAGGGCTCCCTCATCCCTCCTGCCGTCTCCACCATCCCTCCAACCTCCGGGCGTCTCTCTTCTCAGGCCCCCGTGTTTCTTCTTTTCCTCGACTGTGTCTGGCAGCTCCTCCAGCAGCTCCCAGCGGAGTTCGAATTCTCTGAGTTTTTTCTCCTTGCTCTTCATGACAGTGTCAGGGTTCCCGACACCCTCACCTTCCTGAGAGACACTCCCTGGGAGCGCGGGAAGCAGAGCGCACAGGTCAGTGACTGCCTTCTGCTGCCTTTTCCCCACTGATGTTTTTTTTTTTTTTTTTGAGACAGGGTCTCGCTTTGTAGTTCAGGCTGGCCCTGAGCTCAGCCTCAAACTCACACCACAGCAATCCTCCTGCCTCTGCCTCCCAAGTGCTGGGATGACAGGCGTGAGCCACCACACCCGGCACTGTGGTATGTGGTACTGACTGCTGCTGGGCATGAGTCTCCACGCCCAGTATTGTATGTGGTTAACCAGAGGATCAAACCTGGGTCCTTGCGCTTGCAAGACAGGCGCTGGAACCACTGAGCTAAATCCCCGGCCCTCCCACTGATGTATTTTATGGGGCCTGAGGTCTGTGGTGGGGAGGGGTAGTTAATGCGCATTCTTAGAATGGCGCTTTTGCGGTATATTTGAAGCCTGAAAGAAATGAGAATTTCATGATTTGTCTCTAGATTTGGGCAGATTATATAAAATTTTTATTTAACCATGATTTTATTTTAGTTTTTTGAGACAGGGTCTCACTTTAGTTCAGGCTGGTCCTGAACTCACTATGTAGCCTAGGCTGGCCTGGAACTCACAGCAATCCTCCTGCCTCTGCCTCCCGAATGCTGGGATTACAGGTGTGAGCACCAAACCCTGCTAACCATCGTTTTTCTTGCTTTCTTTATCCAGTCTAACTCTTATACGCAAGTTTACACCCTGGAGCACTCCCAGCCTCCACCTGGGGGCTCTGTTAACTTGCAGCTGTCTGTCTGGGACTGGGATTTACGCTACAGCAGTGAGCAGATTTTACAGTTCCATAATCCTGGCTACGCCCCAGAACCTCACCCAGACTCCTGGTTCCCTAGACAGCAGGTGAGACATCTAAACTTATTAAATACTCCTGAGTTTCCCACCGGCTTACAGGACAAAACTTACTTACTAGCAGGTAGAAAGACAGTGTCTGAATTTCTTAGGGGAAAGTACCTCATTCCTAAAGCTGTCACTTAATAGGTTCGGACTGCCACCAGGAAAACAGAAGTCCTAGAAGGGCAGAGGGCAGCTTTTCTGTCTTTTATTTCCTTTTATTGGTCTCATGCCCACATTTTACAAGTTTCTCTAAAATCAGCTTCCATCAGCTCTGAGGTCCAGCTGAAGCCTAAGGAGAGGAGATGAGCTCTGAAGGGGAGGCCTGTAGTTTTAGTCATCAATGCCACAAATGGAAGGCAGCTGGATGCCTCCTTCGTGGGCCAGACTGGGCCACCTGGACTTACCTGGTTTTTCAATTGCCAGTTGACATCTCTTTCCTCTTCAGCCGAGCCTCATGGTTCCCGGACCCCCCAATTCTGTGTGGCTCTTCTCTAGGGGGGCATTAACCCCCCTAAACCAACTCTGTCCTTGGCGAGACAGTCCCTCCCTGCTGGCAGTCTCTTCTCGATGGCTTCCTCGACCTGCTGTCTCCTCTGAAAGCCTGGCTGACCAGGAGTGGGGACTCCCCTCACACTGGGGAGCATGCCCTTTACCGCCAGGGCTACTGCTGCCCGGATATCTGGGACCCCAGGTTCGGCTCTGGAGACGCTGCTACCTGAGGGGAAGACCTGAGGCCCAGGTAAGAAGGAAGACAGGAATTGGGAGTGGGAGAAAGGGCTTCACTGATGAACCACGGGAGCTCAAGTGGAGAAGCAGGCTGCTGGGAGGACTGCGCAGTGAGGTACTGCTCCTGTTGCTGGCCAGCTGGATAGGGAGGTGTGGGCGTGTAAGAAGTGAGAAAAACAGCTTGTGGCTTAGGTTCAGTAGCATTTAGGGCATAGCCCGGAGGAAAAGGGCATGAAAGACACCGGTAGTGGACAGATACCAGAAGCAGGAAGCTACAGCTGCCCTTTGCCTCCTCCTCAGAAGGGCCTCTCAGCTCCCACAATCGCTGGACTCCAGGATGAACTGTCTCACCTTCAGGAGCTATTAAGAAAATGGACACCAAGAATATCTTCTGAAGATCACTCCAAGAAAAGAGACCCAAATACTATTCTACCCCAATCCCGCTAACACTGCTGGGGTGCTCAAAGGCAAGACTGAGGGGCCACTGGAGTGAGAAAGGGTTCTATGTAATCCTGTAATTTTGCACATCTGGCCCCGCTGCATCAGCTTTTACATTCCAGCCTTAAATAAGCACACTTAGTAGACTTGGTTCCACAGGATATGGTGGTGCTAATATCCAACAATTCTGTTTCCTTTGATTCCTAAAGATGTTTTTGTGTTTCCTGAGATATAAAGAATTAAAAACTGTCTGGTATATAACTGCCACTTTATCTGGGGCAATCCCATCTTTTTGATCACGCTGTTAAATCATGAAATCAGTGATACTGTTCTCTATCCTAAAAACATGGCCCAGAGACCTCATTCTCAACCCTTCCTGCTGTTGCCTTACTTCTAGTTTCTATTTTTTGCCTTAGTTTTCTGTGGGAATCGGGTGGATATGGGAGACGACACCCTCTCCTCCTACCGTGTATTTTTGTAGTGGCATTTCTATTTAAAGAGTTCATTAAAGCACAGTATTTCTACACTTTGCTGGCATTGCTTATTGTGATTAAGAATCCTAGGTGCCGGACCGGGGATTTGGCTCAGTAGTTCCGGCGCCTGTCTTCCAAGCGCAAGGGCCTGGGTTCGATCCCCGGTAACCACACGCCATACTGGGCTCACAACAGCAGCAATCAGGACCACATACCACATACCACAGTGCCGGGCGTGGTGGCTCAAGTCTGTCATCCTGGCACTTGGGAGGCAGAGGCAGGAGGATTGCTGTGATGTGAGTTTGAGGCTGAGCTCAGGGCCAGCCTGAACCACAGAGTGAGACCCTGTCTCAAAAAAAAAAAAAAAAAAAAAAGGAAACTAGGTAGGTGAGGTTCTACAGAATTCACATGCAATTTAGAAATGGGGTTTTCTTTCCTGTCTCTCATTTAGAGGTCAATGGGACAAGAGCATATTAAAATACTCCTGTAGATGTGTTCTACAGGGAGGGGCTCTATGCTTCAACTCCAAACACCCATGATCCTTGGCCACACTCTCGAAGCCTCAAATTCCCTACTATTCAATCACGATGAGGCCACCTCAGACCTCACTCCAGCTCAGACTCTGCGCAACCTACTCCATGGCGATAAAATACCTGGGGCCGAAGCTAGGGCTGTGGGGCAGGCATTGAAAGCAGCCGAGGCCACGGGTAGCAAAAAAAAGGATCACTTGGTAGCAAAATTAAAAACGAAATTCTTAGCTTTTGGATTTACATTTTGGAGAGGAGTATAATTCCGTAACATCTTCGCACTACCACAAGAAGGCCCAAATTGCTATCCCGCCTGCAAGGCCAAAGCGAACACTGCGGAACCGCTCCGTTTCAGCGGCTCCTAAAATGGCCGGGCCGTTTCCAGCTCCTCCCCCGACTGTGGCCTTATCCAAGGCCCGCCTTCGCCCCGGAAGCGGAAGTGGTGACTGAGGTCAGAGGGCGGAGCCGCCGATTGGAGACGGCGGGAGCTCTTTCGCCATGGCTGCGGGGCCGATCTCAGAAAGGAATCAAGGTAACTGAAGGGGAAGATCCCTGAATGGAACCTGGGGAGCTAAAATATTCTTACTAGAGCTAGCAGCATTTCTGCCATCCGGGGAGACCAGAGCCCTCGGCAGGTGCGAGGACGGCCCCCGCGGTTACTGGGGCCGGGCCGGGGTGGCTGGGCGGAGGCTGAGGCCTGTATCTGTGATGGTGCTTCTGAGACCAATCCTCTCCTGTTTGCCCACCAAAAAGGAAGACAAGACAAAGAAAAACTCCACAGCAGACAAAATATTTAGAGGAACATAATTATATTTTTAGAAAATTCTGTAGGTCCTAGGAAGTTTATGTACTTAGTCTGACGAAGTTTTCTTTTTTGTCCCTGCCCCCATTTCTACTTTCAATTCCCTGCCTGCCTTCTCTGCTCATGTTTCAACCACTTCTTTTTTTTTCCTGTCATATTGTCACCCCTTCCCTAATTATCTTCTCTCCCTCCCTCCTTCCTTCTAGATGCTACTGTGTATGTGGGGGGCCTTGACGAGAAAGTCAGTGAACCACTGCTCTGGGAACTCTTTCTCCAGGCTGGGCCAGTCGTCAACACTCATATGCCAAAGGATAGAGTCACTGGCCAGCACCAAGGTAAGTACATGGCAAGAAGTGAATTTGTAGGGTTGGGGATTTAGCTCATTGGTTCCAGCATCTGCCTGGCAAGGATCTGGTACCACATACCACAGTGCCGGGCATGGTGCCTCATGCCTGTCATCCCAGCAGTCGGGAAGCAGAGGCAGGAGGATTGCTGTGATGTGAGTTTGAGCCTGAGCTCAGGGCCAGCCTGAACTACAAAGCGAGACCCTGTGTCAACAACAACAACAAAAAAAAACACCAACTTTAAAAAAAAAAAAAAAAGAAGAAGAAAAAGTGAATTTGTATATTTAGGAGACAAAAGCTTCTAAAAAGTCCTGAGAGTATTCATAATTTTTGAAAAGGGCAACATAAAGATTGCTTTCCCATGGGCTTTCACAGTTGTGGAAGATTTATTTCTCATCAGCTTTGTGCTCTTGTTCTTTTTGATTTTGACTCTCTTCACTTGAGTTGTTAACCTCTTTTCAACTTCCCCAGGCTATGGCTTTGTTGAATTCTTGAGTGAGGAAGATGCTGACTATGCCATTAAGATTATGAACATGATCAAACTCTATGGGAAGCCAATAAGAGTTAACAAAGCATCGGCTCATAACAAAAACCTGGATGTGGGGGCCAACATTTTCATTGGGAACCTGGACCCAGAGATTGACGAGAAGCTGCTTTATGATACTTTTAGCGCCTTTGGAGTCATCTTGCAAACACCCAAGATTATGCGGGATCCTGACACAGGCAACTCCAAAGGTTATGCCTTTATTAATTTTGCTTCATTTGATGCTTCGGATGCAGCCATTGAGGCCATGAACGGGCAGTACCTCTGTAATCGCCCTATCACTGTGTCTTACGCCTTCAAGAAGGACTCCAAGGGTGAGCGCCATGGCTCAGCTGCTGAACGACTTCTGGCGGCTCAGAATCCGCTCTCTCAGGCTGACCGCCCTCATCAGCTGTTCGCCGATGCACCTCCTCCACCCTCTGCCCCCAATCCTGTGGTATCGTCATTGGGATCTGGGCTTCCTCCGCCAGGTAAAGTGTTTGGTTCAGAATGTCTTGAGGTTGGTGGGGGGAAGAAAGGAGGAAGAAAAGACCCTGAGAGGGCCATTGAGGCCATGATGGATGACAGAGGGAATGGAGTGAAATAGTGGTGAAGACAGTTGTGTGTATTCTGGAGCTTGACCGTTAGCTGTATAACTTATTTTGTCTCTAGAGCACTGGCAAGAGGCTAAGAGCTCGTCCTACCGAGGGAAGCCAGACTGGGGCAAGAGCTCTGAAGCCCTTGTGTCCTTATTAGTATTGAATCTGCCTTCTTTCATTTCCTTCATAGGCATGCCACCTCCTGGCTCCTTCCCACCGCCAGTGCCACCTCCTGGAGCACTCCCACCTGGAATACCACCAGCTATGCCCCCACCCCCTATGCCTCCTGGGGCTGGAGGACATGGTCCCCCATCAGCAGGAACCCCAGGGGCTGGACATCCTGCTCATGGACATTCGCATCCTCACCCCTTCCCACCCGCTGGGATGCCCCACCCAGGTAAGTGTTGTTTGCTAGGAAAGAGGGTGATAAGCTTGGTAGAAGGACTGTGTCACTGCTCATCCAAGTTTCCTTTGTTCTTTAAGGATAAGAAACCCAGAGCTGTTTTTACCTTCAGATATTCTTTTGTAAAATGCTTTTGCAAAATGCATTTTTTTTGCATTCTTCCATACTATCTTCTTTGAAGAGCGATCTGTACTTTTTGTTTCTGTGACTTCTACTTGTATTGTCTCATCTGGTT
The DNA here is from genome assembly GCA_004026965.1 of Petromus typicus. Taxonomy (NCBI): domain Eukaryota; kingdom Metazoa; phylum Chordata; class Mammalia; order Rodentia; family Petromuridae; genus Petromus; species Petromus typicus. The sequence continues at coordinate 37,242 of PVIR01006341.1, forward strand.
TCATTCTAGTCAGCCAGCTGCCGAATATAGGGGACATTTCCTTATCTGGTTTAACTTTTGCTGTACTTGAAATTAGCCATGTCTTTGTTTGAAATTCTTGTGTCCCTCCCCTCGCTCCACTGGGGATTGAACTTGGGACTCTGCACTTGCCAGGCAGATAGCAGCACCACTGAGCCACATCCCTGGCTCCTTTTTATTTTTCTGGATTCGCTGCCCTCTCCCTGACTCATTAATCTTAGCTGCCTTTAGTTTTTCTCTGCTTGTGCCTAGAATTTTTGCTTGATTCATTAATGTGAAGTCATGGTTTGAATTATACAGATACGGATGTGTCGTGGATCTCTTTCTGTATTCCATGAAGAATTGATTGATTAAGACAGCATCTTGCTTTGTAGTTCAGGCTGACCCTGAACTCACTACTAGCTAGCCTCAAACTCTTGGCAATCTTCCTGCCTCTGCCTCCTGAGTGCTGGGATTTTGGGTGTGGTGGGCCATGCCCAACATTGTGGTATGTGTTTACTGGGAATCGAACTTGGGACCGACCTCGTGTTACCAGGCAGAAGCCGGAACCACTGAGCAAACTCCCCAGCCCTGTTTTTTTTTTTTTTTTTTTTTTTTAGGTTTTTGGAGACAGGGTCTCGCTTTGTGGTTCAGGCTGGCCCTGAGCTCAGCCTCCAACTCACATCACAATCCTCCTGCCTCTGCCTCCCGAGTGCTGGGATTACAGGCGTGAGCCACCACGCCCGGCACTGTGGTATGTGGTACTGGTTGCTGCTGGGCATGAGTCTCCACATCCAGTATTGTTATGTGGTTACCGGGGAATTGAACCCGGGTCCTTGCACTTGCAAGACAGGCGCCGGAACCACTGAGCTAACTCCCCGGCCCCTTTATTTATTTATTGAGACACAGTCTCATCAAGTTGCCCAAGCTGAGTTGGAACTTGTGTTCCTTCTGTCTCAACCTCTCTTCTATTTTGTGGTTATTAACAACCATACCCGTAATCCTGCTTCTTTAATCTTCCCTTTCAAACTTGTTCTTCTAGTAGTCTTTGTTTTTAGGTGCACGATTAATAAGTTCGGGGGTTTGACTTTTCCCTCTTCATACCAAGATTTACTTCCTTGGCAGCTGTCCATTGCCAATTCCCTCTTGCAGTCTTTCTTTTCTCATTATTTCAGACTTTATTTATTAATAGTAATTTTTCATTTTGACATCAGTTTAATTCAGCAGATTGGTTTTTCTTTTCTGTTTTGGTTTTTTTTCCTTTGAGACAGGGTCTTGCCTTATAGTTCAGACTATTTTGAACTCACTGTGTATCCCAGGCTAGCCTGGAACTCATGGCAATCCTCCTGCCTCTGCCTCTTGAGTGCAGGGATTGCAGCCTTAAGCCACCACGCCTGGCATTGTAGTTTGTAGTATTGGGGGTCTAACATAGGACCTTGCGCTTGCCAGGGAGATGCTGGAACCACTGAGCTAAATTCCTGGCCCAGCAGAACAGTTTTTCTAAGTTAAGTCACACACTTTCTTGAAGTTCTTCTGTTGCTTCCTTTTATTTAAAGAGTAAAACCCAGGGCTGGGGATTTAGCTCAGGGGTTCAGGCACCTGTCTTGCAAGTGCAAGGTCCCTAGTTTGATTCCCGGTAACCATATACCACTGAGCCGGGTGTGGTGGTTCACGTCTGTCATCCCAGCACTCAGGAAGCAGAGGCAGGAGGACTGCTGTGAGTTCCAGGCTTCCCTGGGCTACATAGTGAGCTCAGGGCCAGGCTGAACTACAAGTGAGACCCCGTCTCAAAAAAAACCCAATAAAGAATAAAACCCAAACACGTTACTGTAGCAGTCAGGATTTTTCACAGTCTGCCCCTCCTCATTACTTTCACAAGTGCGTGTTGCTCCTAATCACTGAGTTTCTGGTGTTTTCTGGAACACATTGTGCTACTTGACACATCTATGATTTGTACATCTCAGTCTTTCTGCCTGTTCCCACTTTGTTCCTGAAAAATTCTTATTTATCCTTTAGAATTATTTTACTTTTTTTTTTTGAGGATCCCTGGCCCTAGAATCATCTTTGTTCACGTAGTATCTCGTACCTTCTCAAATATTCCCTAAGCAAATCTCTGTACTTGTGAGTGTGCCTGTGTATCACCACCTCTACAGAGCCTAAGTCATAGTAGGTGAGATGTGTGAGGAGTTGGTTGCCTCCGAGGTTGATTTGTACTTCGAGGATGGGGTCAAGGACAGGGGCACTTTTTACCCGCCTTATTTTCCATATGCTTCTCCAAAGGTCACCTTTGTCATTTTGGTTCCTTCCTTCCTTGTCTACACTATTCCCTGTTTTCCTCTGTCTCCTTTCCTGTGTCTGTTTTATTTTCATAGGGATGTCTCAGATGCAGCTGGCTCACCATGGTCCCCATGGCTTAGGACATCCCCATGCTGGGCCTCCAGGCTCGGGCGGACAGCCACCGCCCCGGCCGCCACCTGGAATGCCACACCCTGGACCTCCTCCCATGGGCATGCCCCCCCGAGGTCCTCCGTTTGGATCTCCCATGGGTGAGTAGATTCAGCCGTGCCCTTCATCTCAGAGACTCCACTTTCTTCCTACACCCCTGTGCGATGCCCTTTTTTCTACCTTTTGTATTTCTTCTTCCTGCCTCCCTATCATCTCCCCCGGTATCAGCCATCTCCTGTTTCTCACTTGTACCAACTTTTCTCGCTTTGTGCAGGTCACCCAGGTCCTATGCCACCACATGGTATGCGAGGGCCTCCTCCACTGATGCCGCCTCACGGATACACCGGACCTCCGCGACCCCCTCCCTATGGCTATCAGCGGGGGCCCCTGCCTCCACCCAGACCTACTCCCCGGCCTCCAGTTCCTCCCCGCGGTCCACTTCGCGGACCTCTCCCTCAGTAGATTCTCATTTTCTTTCCTCCTGTTATATTCCCCCAGCATCTTTTCAATTCCTTGGACCAATCAGAATTGTTGTAGCTCCTTGTGGCTAGAACATGAATTCCTTTGAGGCTCCTTCACATCCTCTTCTTAATGTAAATTCTTCATAGGAGGTTTTTCTTTTTTTAATTTTGGTCCTAAGTGTTTTGCAGGTGCACAGAGAAAATAAAACTACTCTTTGTTTATTCTTTTTGGTGTTTTCTTAGATAAAGAAATTTTTTAGAAGAGATAAAATAGGGTAAGGAATAAGGAATAAGAATAAGGAATAAGATAAGGAGCCAGGCTCTTTATAGTGATATTTAGGATAGAATCCTGGAGGACTTACCAACTGCATCCCCAGCCATTTTTATTTTTATTTTGTTAATTTTGAGACAAAGACTTGGTAAGTTGCCCAGGGCAATCTTGAGGTTGTGATCGTACTGCCTCAGCCTTCCAGACATTTGGAATTACATGACATATGTCACTGTGCTCAGCTAGTGTATATATTTTAAAGGCTTATTCTGTCATGTGCTGCAGTGGCTGGTTTCTTTGTACACTAGAGTACTTGTTTTCTTATATAGGGCTTGGCTGAGAGCTTTTAACATGGGAGTGTGACATTAAAACTTAGAAATACCTAGAGATACGCTGTCAGAAGTACAGAGTAAGATGCATAAAGTTTCATTGCAACACTTTGAAATAATAGAGTGGAATTACATGTCTATCCGGAAGGAGTTGGTTGAAAAAATTAGTAAAACAGTACCATCCAACTATGGGAAAAATAGTAAAGGGCTGGGGGTATACCTGAGTGAAAGAGTATGTTTACTAATGTTTGAGGTCATGAGTTCAATCTTCCATACCACCAGAATGTATAAGTATTGTGAAACAGGAAGATAAAAGGGAAAGGGGGACGGGGGCAGGGGAAAGCAAAGCAGGGAAAGAAAAGATTTGAAGGTAAGGAAAATACAGAAACAAAGCAAGGGGGTGGAGGGTTGAAAGGAAGGCAGGGGAATGGGAAAAAAAGCTGTGTCGTACTGGTACAAATTCTCAATCATAATGTATTCCTAAAATGTACCAATAAACAATTTATTTGAAAATGCTCAGCATCAAAAGATTCTATGTACCAGTGCTGGTGAGAAGGTTCGGTATTGCAGTGCAGTGACAGTAGGACCATGTCTCAGGATGACACCTATCATTGAAAACTCTTAAAAGGTTCACCATTGCTGTGTACTGGTGTGGAGAGATCTCTGTATTCTATTGAATGAAGAAAATAGGTCTAGCGTGCTACTTTATCTGAGGGTCAGCATATATGTGTATTTGCTCCTGTGCATAAATGGAAAGATAATCAGTATGGTGGCACACACCTGTGAGTCCCAGCACTTGGTAGGCTGAGGCAGGAGCGTCACCTCACGATTGAAGTAGGCTGGGCTACATAACAGGGCTGGCGTGGGCCATATGATACCACTGGGAAGGGATAGGACTCTGAGGACTTTAATTGGCTTTCATTTGGAAGCAAGTATCTCACATAATTAGAAAGCATGCGTAAATTGGAACAGAGTAAATGTTCATTTTCCGTAAATGTTCAGTTTTTGTTTTGTATTTTCTGTTCTCTCCCACCAGACGTCTTGGGTGAGGAGCTTGCATCTTATTTCTGTTTTGTTCCCATTTTTAGCTCCTGCAAACCTGATTTGCGTAACATCTAAATCTGTGTTTCAAAAATTCAGCAGCTTGCCGAATCCATTGGTCCTTTATTTTCTGTTATTTGCCTCACACAGTTCTGTTACTTCCTCCCTGCTTTGACTTATGTGGCTATGATTTCCCCAAACTCTACACAAGAAAAGCCTGGTCCTTCTGTACTTTTGCAGCTTTTTTTTTTAAATTGAATTTACTGGTACATTTTAAGCATACATTATTTCATATTCACAGTTTTGCATCATTTTTGATGTAACGTTTTTATGGTATCTACGAAAACCATACTGGTGCCATCTTAGCATGCAAGGACAGACTAGTTCTGTCAAAAATGACACAAAAGGTGGTGTGGCGGCCTATACCTGTATTTTGAGCACTTGGGAGGCTGAGGCAGGAGGATCACTGCAAATTTGAGGCCAGCTTGGGATATACAGTGAAGCTGTGCCTCAAAAACAAAGCATTGACACACCAAATGTTATTGGCTAAGGATATAGCTCAGTGGTTCGGGCACCTTCCTTGCAAGTGCAACAGTCTTGAGTTTGATCCCTGGTTAAAAAAAAAGAAAAATATTTCTATATATATTTCTTTATCATCTTTCTGCATGAGGAAAAGTATTAACCTGGCATGGAAATTCAATAATTTTTAATTTAAAAAATCATATATATATATACACACACACATTTCTATATGTGCGTGTGTGTACATATGTATATATATGTATGTATGTATACATATATATGTATATGTATGTATACATATACATGTATATATGTATATGTGTATATACATATATATGTATATGTATATATACATTTTTAATTTAAAAAATATATATATATACACACACACATTGTATGTATATGTATATATACATTTTTAATTTAAAAATCATATATATACACACACACATTTCTATATGTGCGTGTGTGTACATATGTATACATATGTATGTATGTATACATATATATGTATATATGTATATGTATGTATACATATACATGTATATATATGTATACGTGTATATACATATATATGTATATGTATATACACGTATACATATATATGAGGGGAAAACATTTAACCCACATGGTTAAATACACATATATGTATATATGTATGTATATATGTATGTATGTATACATATATATGTGTATATATATGTATGTATATATGTATATGTATGTATACATATACATGTATATATATGTATACGTGTATATACATATATATGTATATGTATATACACGTATACATATATATGAGGGGAAAACATTTAACCTGGCATAGAAGTTCAAGAATATTTTCTTTTTGGTACTGAGGCTTGAACTCATGACCTTGTACTTGGAAGGCAGAACCACTGAGATAAATCCCAGCTTCTAGCTCAAGAATACTTACAGGAAAAAAGTGATGTCTGAACATAATCATAAAGGAAAGGCAGCCAGGTGTGGTGGCTCACACAGTAATCCCAGCACTCTGGGAGTCTAAAGCAGGAAGATTGCAAATTTGATCCCAATCTGGCCAATATAGCAAGACTTTGTCTCGAAAAGTAGTAATTTATAAAAGGGCTGGAGATGTCCTTCAGGGTGGGTTGGAGGTGGAGGAGAAGGGCAGAGGTTCCCCAGGCAGAGATGAAGGAAAAGCTTGGCCGGAGGAGGGGTGTCCCTGTGCAGAAACAGAAGTAGCAGTGTTCAGAACACGCTGTCTGGTGTTGGAGTGTAGGTCGCAGCCTTTGGGGAGCTCCCGAGAGCAGCGCTGCTCATCTCAGAACAGCGCAGGAACTACCTGAGAACATGGAGGTCAAGGGGGAGGCCGCTTTAGCGGAGGGCTGTGGGCTTGGGAATTCTAGCTTCCCCATGTTGATGCGGGGTAGGTAGACGGAGCGTCTTGTTTTGGGATCATGGGGACTAGAGATACCAAGGGGCAGTCATCCCGGTGGGGCAGTATCAGAGCTGTACGGCTGCTGAGGTAAACAAGAGGAAGGGAGTAAGGGGGCCGAGGCCCAGGGCTGAGCCCCAGGAACACTCGTGCGAGTGAACCCGCCAAGGGGACTGAGCCAGCCATAGCATCTTGGGGGGGGGGGTACTGCATTTTACTGTAATTTAAGGTGAAAAAATTAAATTTTTCTCCTAAGAGTACCATATTTCTATGTAAGCAAGTGCTTATCAACAAAGAGTATACGGAGAAGAAATGGCTTCCAGCCAGCAGGATGTGGCTCTAACCCTATTGGAAGTATTAACATGCTTCCATAAAGAGTGTCTCACTCTGAAATGTGACAAGCACTGAAATTCTAGTAAAGGGAGAGAGTTCCCGAGGCCCATGTGGGCAGAACCGTTCCAAGTGCCATCCTAGAAAGTGCCTTAGCCATCAGAGTGAGTCGTCCAGGAGCATTGGCACGGTTGCCCGCAGCAGAGAGGTGGGGAGAGAGGACGGTTGCCAGGAAGTCTTCCGGACCCACTGGCATGATTCCTTGCTGGGATGGCCAGATGCCATTAAAGATACAAGTCTCCTGTTCAGTCCTGTTGTCGTGCATTTAGACATGGACGTGATGCAGACTTGGCTTTAAGGAGGGAATGTATTAGACACGTGCACATGAGCTTTCAGTCTGAGCGACAGTTAAATGTTTACAATATTTATGTATTATGGCTTTGTATTTCAATAAATTGTGAACTTCGTTGGCACAAGCTCGTATTGCCAAATGCAGCTCTGGAGCATAGGAAGCAAGACGAGTGATAAGTGAGCTCAACAGAGCCAAACACTGCCGATGCGCTCTCCTGGGGCCCAGCTGCCAATCTTCTCTAGGTAATGTGCTCAGCATCCTGAAACTTCCACGCTGAGTGTAGCAAATCGTACACTACCAAAAGCGAAGAGGACCTGGTGCCGCTTCTAGTCCAAGACACTGCGGTTACCAGACAAGCTCACAGAAGCAGGGAACTTATGAAGAACCAACAGCGCGTTAGAAGGGAGAACCCAGGTCAGAGCGCTGGCGTGCTGCTCTGTCCGGAGCACCCCACGGCCTCACCTGGAGGAGATGCATCCAGGATGCACGTCCTCAACGCCCCTGTCTCCTCTGCAGAGCACAGGCCTCCGTGTGACCCAGGGGTATGTCTGATCTCTGAGTCTGGGTATTGGTTACAGGGGCAAAGGAAAGATGAAAGAATTGAGGCCAAATTCACTCTTTCCTGCTCTACAACAGGATAGCGTAGGAGTGTTTGTGCGCGCGTTCGTGTGTGTGGTGAGAGGAGTAAGAAAGTGAGGAAGGGGATTGAAGGGAACCCTTTTTGAGTCCGGGAGCGAATGAATGGAAGGGGCAACGTCCATTCTGCCAGACCTGTGAAGCCCTTCCCGGCTTCTCCACTCCTCTGAGACCAGCGAAGGGATGGAGGCCGGAGGATGCAGGGTGGAGGAGAGGGACACAAGAGCCGCCGGCGTTCAGGGTGGAAGCCACACCCTGCTGCCCTCGCAGTGTGGAACACCCGGGAGTCAGAGCACCCCGGGTTTGGAAGAGGGCTGCAGGAAAGAGTCTGCGAGCTGTGGCGCAGGGGAAGGGGAGTGTTTTCTGGGCAACAGGAGCCCCCGAATCTCCTGGGTGCTGCCTTCCGCTGCCCAGGTGTGAGGAAGGGGCTGGCCCCCTCCTCCGCCACGGCGCCTCCGACCCAAGTCACCGGGTCCGCAGCGTCGCTGCCGCGCAGGAGGGAGGCCCGGGAGGCCGCGTGCCGCTCGCACGGCCCCGTGACAGCCCCTCTCCCCCCACAATGGTCTCTCCCGACGCCGGGCGGCGCGGAGGCGGGGCGCGGGCAGGTCTGCAGTGCCGCTTCCCCGCGCCCGAGCAGTCGCCGCTGCCGCCCAGCCCGCGGCCGACCCCCGCCCTCACCCCGGCCTCCCTGCCGGCCGGGCCCCAGCCAGGTGAGACCCGCGCGGCCCGCCGCCTCCGCCCCGCCCTGGCGGAGCATCCTCGCGGCCCGGCTGCCGTGCAGCCATTTTATCCACCGGTGCTTTGCTGAAGGGGAGGGTGACCGTCCCCGCTCAGGGCGGGGGTCGGTGATGCTTTGGGGAATCAGCCTTTATTTCAGTTGTGTGTTTAGTGTTTAGGATCCATATGTATGCATATATGTACAAACATATATATGTGTATGTGTGTGTGTGTATTTATCTACATATATACATATTTTTCTTTACCTTAGCGGAGACCCCACCACCTTCTTCAGAAATTCAGAAGGGGGCTAGGTAGGTCAGGGCGGATCGGATTCTCTGGAACACGTCTTTTCCTCACCCCCCCATGATAAATGACCTTGGCCGGAGAGTGCCTCAGTCTGCTTGGCTGGACAGGGCGGGGGGGGGGGAGAAGGATGGAGGGGAGGAAATGAAGAAAGGAAACAAGGAGACAGAGGTGGGAAAGGACCAGGTGTTGGGGGCACGGATGGCGGGCATGGATGCTGGGCAGTTGCTGGCAAGGGTTGCCAGTGATGGTGGGCACTTGTCCAGCAGCAGGACCAAGGGTGGGGAGGGGCTTGGAGGAATGCTTTAGCGAATTCCTGGGGCTCGCCTCTCATGCTGGGGCTGAGGCAAGATGGGGTAGGGGAGGGCTGGAAGGGCGGTCTCTGAGCTCGGGCTGTGGAGGTCTCCTGCGTCCCTCCTCTGCCTGGCTCCTCTTGCATTCTCAGCAGAGCCCCCCAACTGTGGATGCTCCCCTCTTCCTAAGCCAGGGGTAGACAGTGGGAGGGGTGGTGCAGCCCCGTTGGTCCTGGGGTGGAGACTGAGCCTGACCATGTAGCTGTCATGGGGAGGGGCACTCTGGCACCCCCTCCAGCTCTGGCCAAGTGACTGCTTCTTAATGACCTTGTCACCTAGGGTAGGGTGACTGGAGATCAGGGTGATCCTCAAAGCCAGGGACCTTGGACGGGGTCAGGTGTCCAGGAGGAAGCATTTGCTCGGGAATCCCCCTACCCACCTCTTCCCACCCTCTGCACAGTATCTCCCGGGCACATTTTTCCAGTCAGCCACATTAAAGGGCCCTTGTAACCGGAATTTTGTCTCCTTTAACCTCCACCTCGCCAAGTGTTGTCTCTCTTCTACAGGCTTAGCCACACTGTGCTGTTTTGGGGACTAAAAATAGCACCACTTCCTCACCAGCGTGAAGAATTTGTCTTCTTTCTCTCCTCCTGGGCTTGCTGGCCCTGGGGAGCTGGCTGTTGAGCCATCATGTCCTGCTGTGGCTGTGAGAGCCGCTCTATGCCACATGTACCTCTCAGGGGTAAACAGTGTCAACAAACACAGGCTGGGCTCCCGGTGGGTCCATCTGCTTCCTGCCAGGCTGGGGAAGACCCTGGCAGAGAAGGAAAAAGGAATATAGATTGTCTGGGACTGAGGGGTTCCACAGTTCCCTCTCTTTCATGGAGGACAGTTGAACCATCATGGAGGGCCCTGAACCGTGAAGAAAAGAAGGTGACATAGGGGTCACTGCTCCTGGTCACCGTGGTCCACTGCTCACGTTTGTCCTGAGGGTGTAAGGCTATGCTTCTCTGTGAATCACATAGTATCACTTAACCCTCTTCAACGAAGAGAGACACAGAGAGAGAGAAGAACAGAGACAGAGGGAGAAATTTAACGAAGGCCCTGGATGAGTGGGAGCAGAAGGAGGCAGTGTATTTTTAGGGGTGCTCTCTGATCTGAAGCGAGGCCCCATCTTCTGTGCCTATGGAGGGAGAAGGTTATCCTGTGCCTGCCTTTAGAGAATGTCTTTTTTAGGGGGAGGCCCAAGGCCCCCTGTATTTCCCTCGAGCTGCCTACGCAATGCGGTATTTGTGGACTCCTTTTTCCTTGACTTCTGGAGGAGAAGCAGAACGGATTAAGGGGGATTTGGGAGGGAGGCCCTGGAGGAATGAGATGCAGCTCTAGACTTTAGACCCTCACCTCAGAAAAGGTTTTTGTCTAATTACTCCTTTCCATTCCCAGCCACACCAGTGGAAGGACTAACCCTGAAGTTCGGAGGAAAGGTAGTCCCAGACAAGCGTTACCTCCTTAGCTTTCCATCTTTCCTCTTGTCCACTCTGCACAGGTGGATATTGGGCAACTGTGGAGAATGACCTGGTTCATATTTTTCACCATGTAAGAAGGAGAAGCTAATGTTCATAGCCTATCTTCTGTGAAATTAAATTATCTTGCTCACTCTGAGAAATAATCTCCAGCCCCCTTTTTATTTAATTTTGGATTAGGGTCTCTCTACAAAGTTGCCCAGATTGAGCAAACTTGTGATCCTCCTGCTTCAGGCACCTGGAGCGCTGGCAATGCAGGTGGGCACCACCGTGCTTGGCTCATTACGCTCAGTTTAGAGTTAAGAACACAAGGGCCTAAGTAGCCTGTCTAAGCGTTACTAGGAAGTGGCAGAGCCTGGGATTTCAGGTTAGGTGATCTGTCCGACGCATGTCGCGCTAAACCAGCATTCTCCCTGATGATGTCCCTTTCCGAGGTTCCCTTCTTGATGTTCACCCCAAAGAACATCCAGAGAGGGCTTTTGCTGTGGGACTTTGTAGGGAGTGTAGGACATTTCTCTGTGTTACAGTCACCTCCATAGAAAGAGCTGATATTTGTCACTTTTTATGACTCAGGTATTGTGGTTAGGAGCTTATATGCATTATGCCATTTAATTCTGACTTTGCCTTTTTTTTTTTTTAACTATGAAGAAACTGACTCTTGGTCATTTAGAATATGCTCATGACTGCTTAGCATGCAACTGCTAAGCAGGAAGTCAAAACAAGTCTGTCTGACTCTGGAAGTTCATTGTCCACCAGGCTGTGTTGGGAGAAAAATCCTCCTTAGGAGCCCTGTAAACCTGGAACCTCAAGAAAGAACTGCGGAATTCTCACTCTACGCTGTCAGCCGGGCCGAAGGCAGCGACTTAGGGAGGGCCCCGCTTCCAGCTACGTATCCTCCTGTACCCAGGAACCCCAGACCATATTAGAGCAGGAAGTTCTGCTTTTCCATATTTCCTGCTTTGTTCTTTGCAAGTTGGGAATAAAGCAAGGGGCCTCAACTTGACGCAGGGTAGAGGGTTAGGAAGAAGGCTCAGGTAGCTGACTGTGATTGGGCCTGGCTTCCAAGGTCAAAGAAATGGGACTGATATTTGGACACCCTGTAGCTGGCCCAGATAATTTTCCCTCTTTGTCCATGGTGGCCTGAAGCAAGGAGACCATCTCTTCCCTACATGGAGCTGAAGGCTGAGAGTGTCTCTCTATTGGCCTTCGTCATCTCAGGACTCACAACTCCCTTTCTCTCTCTCTTACTTTTTCTAGGTCTCCAGAGGTTCCTGGAAGGAAGTAGTGTTATCCTGGCTCCCCAACTTGTGCCCACCAACCTGCTTCCCCCCTCCCTTCCCATCCCTTCCCCCGTCTCCCCTCCCGGCTCACCCTGCTGACCTGGGTGCAGGCCAGACACTCACTTCTTTTTTCCCACTCCGACACCCACTGGCCAGGTTCTGCTTGTTCCTCTTATTTTGAGCCCGAAGATACTGGGACATAACTTCACCTGCAAAAAGCTGAAAAACAGGCAGAGAGTCGAGCAGACCTGGGGAAGTGCCTCCAAGCCCCAAGATGGAAGAGGGCTTCCGAGACAGGGCAGCGTTCATCCGTGGGGCCAAAGACATTGCCAAGGAAGTCAAGAAGCATGCGACCAAGAAGGTGGCGAAAGGCTTGGACAGAGTCCAAGATGAATACTCCCGCAGATCCTACTCTCGCTTTGAGGAGGAGGAAGATGACGATGACTACCCCGCCCCCGCCGATGGCTATTACCGTGGGGAAGGGGCCCAGGACGAGGAGGAAGGTGGCGCATCCAGCGACGCCACTGAGGGCCATGATGAGGATGATGAGATCTATGAGGGCGAATATCAGGGTATCCCCCGGGCAGAGTCTGGGGGCAAAGGCGAGAGAATGGCAGATGGGGCGGCCCTGGCTGGAGTGAGAGGGGGCTTGAGCGACGGAGAGGGCCCTCCCGGGGGCCGGGGGGAGGCGCAGCGGCGGAAAGAACGGGAAGAGCTGGCCCAGCAGTATGAAGCCATCCTGCGGGAGTGTGGCCATGGTCGCTTTCAGTGGACACTCTATTTTGTGCTTGGCCTGGCGCTAATGGCTGACGGTGTCGAGGTCTTCGTGGTGGGCTTCGTGCTGCCCAGTGCTGAGAAAGACATGTGCCTATCCGACTCCAACAAGGGCATGCTGGGTAAGATATGTCGGGGCGCTCCTGGCATGAGTCTAGAATCACCAGACTCACACTTGCTCTCGGGGTGAGCTCTGACCCTTCCCGCTGGGCTCCTCCGACCTTGCCTTCAGGCTCTTTCTGGAGGGCCCAGGGTTCCCACATGTCCTGTCCCCTCCCACCCTCTCCTTTGAGGTTGCATCAGTGAAGCGGTGTGTGACAGACATCTTCTGGGGAAAGCAGCTAGACTCGGACTTGGGCTCAGTTCTACTGGAGGTGGCCATGGTGGATGAGCCACTGTTTAATGTTTCCTCTTTTCTTCTTTTTTTTTTTTTTTGTGGTACTGGAGATTAAGCCCCAGGGCCTTTGCTCGCGGCTATGTCCCCAGCCCTTTTAAACGTTTCTGTATGTTGAGAGAGGGTCTCCCTAAGTTGCTCAGTTGCCCGTGCTGGGCTCAAACTAGCCATCCTCCTGCTTCAGCCTCCCAGAGTGCTGGGATTCAGGAATGTGCCACCACGCTGGGCTTAATGTTTCCCTACAGCCCTCCCTCTTGCTGCCCTCCTCCCTTTCCCTAAGGGGAATAAGAAGTCAGTATTCAGAGTTCCTGAGATAAGTGGGAAAATCAGTTTGGGGTGCTGAGGATAAGGGTCCCGAGTCCCTCCTCTAGGCCTGGGAGTGCTCAGGGACCGGGGAGCAGTGTCTGATGGCCTCTTCCGATGAGGACCCTGGGGAAAGCCGGTAGACTCAGTTTGAGGCCTTGCTGTGCCTTGGACAGGTCTCTTATCCTTGGGGCTGATTTAGGGATAGGTAAAATGCAAAGTGGAGAGTAGATGATTTCATTTAATTTTTTAGGTATTTTGTTTATTTAGTTTTCATTATATAGTTGAATTCACTATATAACCCAAGCTTCCCTCCAACTCATGGTGATCCTCCTGCCTCAGCTCCCAAGCACTGGGATTACAGGCGTGTGCTGTCACACTATGCACAGAATAGATGACTGTAAAAATCAGTTCCAATTCTGATTTTTTTTTTTGGAGACAGGGTCTTGCTTTGCAGTTCAGGCTGGCCCTGAGCTCACTATGTAGCCCAGGTGAGCCTTGAACTCATAACAATCCTCCTGCCTCTGCCTCCTGAATGCTGAAATTACAGGCATGAGCCACCACACCCAGCACTGTGGTATGTGCTTCTGATTGCTGGTGGTCGTGAGTCGGCACACCCAGCATTGTTGTTGTATGTGGTTACTGGGGATCAAACCCAGGACCTGGCGTTTGCAAGGCAGGCGCTGGAACCACTGAGCTAAATTCCTGGCCCTCCAATTCTGATTTTTTGAAGGAAACAAACTGGGGGGTTTTAGGACGAGAAGTATTGGGAATGGAAGGAATGATGGATGGATTTGTGTGAGGAATTTCCTGGGAAGATTAAAGGAATTGGAGCCACTTTTCCAAAGAATGAAAGAGACCTCCTGTGGGTTTATAGAAGGATAGAGGATCCGGGGAAGATGGGGAGGTGGGCACATCCTGTCCTTGCTTGCTCTTACCTCTGCGTGGACGTGGCCTCTAGCAGTTTATCCTCAGATCCTTGGAGTGTGTGGGTTTCTGCTCCTGTAGACACTCAGCTGACGGGAGAGCTGAGGCATGCCTGCTCACAGCCCTCCTGCTGTCCTGCTGTCCCCTCCAGGCCTCATCGTCTACCTGGGCATGATGGTGGGCGCCTTCCTCTGGGGGGGTCTGGCCGATCGCCTGGGTCGGAGACAGTGTCTGCTCATCTCGCTCTCAGTCAACAGCGTCTTCGCCTTCTTCTCATCCTTCGTCCAGGGTTATGGCACTTTCCTCTTCTGCCGCCTGCTTTCCGGGGTTGGGTGAGTACTCGAATTTTAAGCTCTCTGAAGCCAGGCCTGCATTTTGCTCACTGTTATATCCTTAGAGCCCTTCATAGTGCTGGCGCATCAGCTGCTCACACATGTGTAAGTTGATGAGTGAGTGAATGAATTCCTTTCTTCCCCACCATCTTCAGGCTTCCCCTGTCCAGGGCCTGTCGGCTGATGTCCAAAATGCAGAACCGCGCCTGGTTTGCTCCTGAGCCTCCAGCCCACTTTAGTCCTATTTCTGAGCCTGTCTACACAGGGCCCTAGTGGGTCTCTGCCTCACTCTGGGCTCCTGTGAGCCCTGGAGTTATTGCCTGCAGACTGTATTTCCTGCCCTTGGCAGCACATCCACATTGCCGTAGGCCGAAGCCTTCCGTCTCTGCACCTGCATCTCCTCCAAGCACCTGTGGACCCTCACTCCACTGTCTCCAAGCTCTTTTCTGCCCTGTTCCAATTGCTTGCATCATCTTTTTTTTTTTGAGACAGGGTCTCACTTTGTAGTTCAAGCTGGCCCTGAGCTCACTATGTAGCCCAGGCAAGCCTTGAACTCACAGCAACCTTCCTACTCCTGCCTCCCAGGTGTTGGTATTATAGGCATGAGCCACCACGCCCAGCACTGTGGTGTGTGGTTACCAGGGATAAAACTTAGGACCTTGCGCTTGCAAGGCAGATGCTGGAACCACTGAGCTTAATCCTCAGCCCCATCACCCGTCTTTGTTATCTGCACATTGTCCCTTTTCTGCAGTTATCATCTTTTCCCTCTCTAGTAACCTTCAGGATTTAATGTCTGTTCTTTCCCTCACTCTGAGACCTACCTGCCTGTTTTCCACTATCCCAAGGATAGGAGCTTATGGCTGGTAGTGAGAGAAGCTTGTAGGGCATTAACTGTGAGATGGTGTCTCTTAAAGCTTTTTATAGAAGACGCCAGCATGGTGGTACATTCCTGTAATCCCAGCACTCAGGAGGCTGAGGAGGATCACAAGTTCAAGCCCAGGCTGAGCAACCTAGTGACTTAATGGGACTTGGTCTCAAAAAGTAAGAAGGGTTGAGGATGTAGCTCAGTGTACAGCTACATCCTTGGCACTGCAAAGCAAAACAACCTCAAAAAACAAAGTCTCTGGTAGATGGAAGGACTTGGGAGTCCAGAGCGCTGGGATCAGGATGATGGGCACTTTCTAATGCTGAATTCTTAAAACGCCCTTCAGGATTGGGGGGTCCATCCCCATTGTCTTCTCCTACTTCTCGGAGTTTCTGGCCCAGGAGAAGCGCGGGGAGCACCTGAGCTGGCTATGCATGTTCTGGATGATCGGCGGCGTGTACGCAGCTGCTATGGCCTGGGCTATCATTCCGCACTACGGTGAGCAGTCCCCGGGCGGGAGCCCAGCTGGGGCTCCCCTCTCCTGGGCCCCTGACCTCTGGCTTCTCTGCTGACCGCTGTGACTTTCTCTGCCAGGGTGGAGTTTTCAGATGGGTTCTGCTTACCAGTTCCATAGCTGGAGGGTCTTTGTCCTGGTCTGCGCCTTCCCCTCTGTGTTTGCCATCGGGGCTCTGACCACACAACCTGAGAGCCCCCGCTTCTTCCTGGAGGTGAATGGGGCTGTGCTGGGTGGGCTGGGCGGTGACAGTGGCAGGGCCTCTGTGTCTGGACACTTGCTTGGGTCTGGCGTGCACCTGTCTGGCTGCCTTCCTTCCTCTGGGGTCTGTCCTGGGGCTTACCTTGCTTCTTTGTCTCAGGCTGCATCTGCAGAGATAATCAGGGGTGCAGACAGGAGCCTGTGCAACTGTGGTGGGCTTAAGATTTGCAGGCCTGGGTCTTGGCCTTGGCCCTGACTTTATAGCTCAAGAAAAGTCCCCATCTCTCCTTCCATCGCCTCCATCTGTACCTGGGCCCAGCAGGATTAGGGTGCTGCCCCTTCTCTGCCGACACACCTGCCCATCACTTCTCTTGGCTTCCGTTTTTTTCTTTCCATTGTATCAGGGAATCCCCAGGACCTGTGTTTACAATTTTCCCCAGGGCAAGTCATGACCACACCCCTCTAGGCCTTGCCCACGTCCAATTCCATCTTGCTTCCTCAGCTGGGGGTGGTACGAGGCCAAGGGCCAGGGGCCTGGGGTGGGCAAGGCCTTTACTCCCAGGACTCCAGAAGCCAGGTTGGGGGGAGGAGCTCTGTGCCCTGGGTCAGGGAGTCCTGACCTTGTTGTGGGATCCTGTTTGTGGCTGTAGAACGGCAAGCACGACGAGGCCTGGATGGTGCTGAAGCAGGTCCACGACACCAACATGCGGGCCAAGGGACACCCGGAGCGCGTCTTCTCAGTAAGCTGCTGCCCAGCTGTTGCAGCCCCAGCCCACACTCCCTCCATCTACTTTCCTGCATACTTCAGACCACACTCCGCCTCAATGGTACTGCCACTGCAGGGAAACTGAGGCAGGCCCCAGCGGGTGTGACTGCTCCTGCCTTCTCTTCCCCTCAGGTGACTCAGATTAAGACAATTCATCAGGAGGACGAGCTGATTGAGATCCAGTCCGACACAGGGACCTGGTACCAGCGCTGGGGTGTCCGGGCCTTGAGCCTGGGGGGGCAGGTAACAGGCTGACTGGGAAGATGGAGAAGGGGCTGGCGCGGAGGGAGCCGGAGGACGGAGATCTGTGTGTGCTGGAGGTCAGCGCTGTGACTGTGTTCCTCGTAGGTCTGGGGGAATTTCCTCTCCTGTTTTGGTCCGGAATATCGACGCATCACCCTGATGATGATGGGTGTGTGGTTCACCATGTCCTTCAGGTGAGGGGCGAGTGGGCAGGAGCCTGCGGTGGCTGTGGGGGTGGGGCTGGGAGAGAGGTGTGGCAAGCAAACGAGGGGACAAATGGAAATGAAGGAGAAGGGGCCATTCAGATGCCCCATCTGCCACATTCATTCCTAAACATACACTTCTGTCGACCGGGATTTATTTCTGTCCTGTGGAGGCCTGTGCTGAGAGGGAGTAGATGTGAGCCGGGCAAAGTAGCTAAATCCAGCTGTGAAGCAGGGTGATGGAGACTGGCGGTGCACAGTGCTGTGTGAGCTCTTGGGACGGAGAGATGGAACCGAAATTCTGAAGAGTGGGAGTGGGAATTATGTAAGCAAATGCTTGGGAGATAAGAAAGGGTATGGTAACACTTGGGAAGCTGAGGCAGGAGGACCGCTGTGGGTCTGAGGATAGCCTGAGCTCCCTGTTTCAAAGAACAGAACAACAGCAGAAAAACAGAAAAGAAAAGGAAAGATAGTAGGGTGGATGGGAGAGAAGACCCTAAAGTCCCCAGAACCCCAGAACAGCAGCTGGGGAGGAAGAGAGTGAGTTGAGGCTGGAGGTGATGCAGGTGGGTGTCCAGTTCACCACGGACAGGCTGGCTGTCATATTAAGTTCAGCGCTGTCTGATTCCACGGCCCTCGATTGCAGCTACTACGGCCTGACCGTCTGGTTTCCCGACATGATCCGCCACCTGCAGGCAGTGGACTACGCGGCCCGCACCAAAGTGTTCCCTGGGGAGCGCGTGGAGCATGTGACTTTCAACTTCACCCTGGAAAATCAGATCCACCGAGGGGGGCAATACTTTAACGACAAGTATGTGGAGCTGTTAGACTTGGCCCTGGTCCTGACTTTATAGCTCAAGAAATGTCCCCACCTCTCTTTCTATCACCTCCAGCTGTACCTGGGCCCAGCAGGATTAGGGTGCTGCCCCTTCTCTGCCAACACAACTGCCCATCACTTTTCTTGGCTTCTGCTATTTTCTTCCCATTGTATCAGGGAATCCCCAGGACGTGCGTTTGCAATTTTCCCCAGGGCAAGTGGTGACCACCCTCCTCTAGACCTTACCCACGTCCAATTCTCCCTATTTTTTCCTCCCTATTTTTTTTTGAGACAGGGTCTCGCTTTGTAGTTCAGGCTGGCCCTGAGCTTAGCCTCCAATTCACATCACAGCAATCCTCCTGCCTCTGCCTCCCGAGTGCTGGGATTACAGGCGTGAGCCACCAGGCCCGGCACTGTGGTATGTGGTACTGGTTGCTGCTGGGCATGAGTCTCCACACCCAGTATTGTATGTGGTTACTGAGGATCGAACCCGGGTCCTTGCACTTGCAAGACAGATGCCAGAACCACTGAGCTAAATCCCCGGCCCTTTTCCTCCCTATTTTTGATGAGTTTGAGAGTCCAGTGCAAGATGTTTTGGGGCAACTTCTGTGGTTTCTCCTTGATGCCAACCTTTCCATTACTCTGCTGAAGGAGAGTCCTGCAGGGGAGTGAGGGTACCAGGCCAGGGTCAAGCCCCTGTGCCCTTTCAGGTTCATCGGGCTGCGTCTGAAGTCAGTGTCCTTTGAAGATTCCCTCTTTGAAGAGTGTTACTTTGAGGACGTCACGTCCAGCAACACGTTCTTCCGCAACTGCACATTCGTCAACACTGTGTTCTATAACACTGGTAAGGTGGGGAGAGGGGTTCAGTGCAGAGTGGGGTGGACCCTGAGGAGGGAGAAGGAACCATTCCTAGCACTAGCCTGCAGTTTCCAAACTGAGAGCCTCTGGGGCCCTGGGGGAAGCTGGATGGGGACTTAGTGACAAGCACCAGTGATCTGGAAAATGCAAGGCCATCAGACGTTTCTTGCTGATAGAATATCTGACAAAAGCATCAACTTTCTTTGCCTTTGGCTGGAATAGTAATAACTCAGGGCAATAATAATAATGTGGTTGGGAAGAGGGCAAAAATAATATGAAATAGGGTTCCTGGGAAAAAGAAAAATAGTAAAAGGTATATTTGATGGGGCAAAGGTTGGGAATCATTGCAGCAGTCTACTTCTTTAACCATGTTTCTCGAACTATGTGCATATGAAATACTGACTTTTGTGAGCTGGCTTGAGTTTTCTCGCCTCTACGTGTAACCCAGAGTAAGCTTTTTTCACCTTGCAAGAAAAAAAAAAATTGTGGTAGGACTTACTGTTTGATATTTTTCTCAGAAAAATCTTTCAGATCCATGGTGCTGTTATGGCTTATCATCAGCTTAAGTGGACAAAAAGAATGAACAAGAAGTAAAGACATAATGGGGAACCTTGGAAATAGTCGAATTGTTTGATAGGTTATGGTCATTTTGTCTTTACAATTCCTAATTCCCATGGTGATAGTCTTTGATGTTTTGTAATGAGGGCCTAGAATAATTTTGAGAACCTCCACCAGCTGAGGGCCCTGTCCTTTCTCTATAACTGCGGTGTGTCTTGGCCTTCACCCCAGACCTGTTTGAGTACAAGTTTGTGAACAGCCGCCTGGTGAACAGCACGTTCCTGCACAACAAGGAGGGCTGCCAGCTGGACGTGACGGGCACGGGCGAGGGCGCCTACATGGTGTACTTCGTCAGCTTCCTCGGGACGCTGGCTGTGCTTCCGGGGAACATCGTGTCTGCCCTGCTCATGGACAAGATCGGCAGGCTCAGAATGCTTGGTAAGTGGGAGGCTGCGCGCGAGCGCAGGACTGTCTAGGAGGCCGTCCACTGGCTTCTCACCCTGGGCTGTGGAAGGTGCAGTTCTGAGAGCTTCTTTCTGATGTTTTGCTGGGGTGCAGCAGGACGGGATGGTCAGGTGTAGACGCTTCTTTGGAGGGTAAAGGCAGAACAGCCAGTCCTGTGTTTGTGAGTCTGTGTCTCAGCTCCGCTCCCTCCCTTAGCCGAGTTAGTGTCTGGCAGAGCTGTCCTGGGTAACGTGGAAGTGGTACCAGCCCTCCACATGGGTGATAGATCAGCCGTGCTGATAGATCAGCCATGCTTGGCCCATAGTTGGCCTTGAATAAACCGTTGTGGGGGATTTGATTAATAAAGGATTACGAGGGAAGTTGAGGGTGAGTGAAAGCCTTCCTTCTGGCCGCCTTGGCAAAGTCTTGCGCGGGCTTCTCCAGCTGGTGGTGGGACCGGCTGCGTCCTGCGTGGCTTGGGTGCAGCCACTTATACTCTTGCCTCCCTCGGCCCCAGCTGGCTCCAGCGTGATGTCCTGCGTGTCCTGCTTCTTCCTGTCTTTTGGGAACAGCGAGTCGGCCATGATCGCATTGCTGTGCCTCTTCGGAGGGGTCAGCATCGCATCCTGGAATGCGCTGGACGTGCTGACTGTTGAGCTCTACCCTTCTGACAAGAGGTAGTTGGGGTGGGGGTGCAGCAGGCGCGCAGGAGAAACGAGGAAGGGGCTCAGTGAGAGCGTCTCTGGGGATAGGAAGACCCTCGTAGTGTTTCTCCTCTAAAGCTGGTAGTTTCTGTGATCACCACACGCTGTTTTAACTCTTAACCTCCTTTTCTGGTCCGTTTCCTTCTTGTCTCCCTGTTCCTCCTCCGTCCCTTCTCTCCCCCAACTTCCTCCTCGCCCACTGGCCTCTTTCACCCGGGGCTCTGGAACAGGACCACAGCTTTCGGCTTCCTCAACGCGCTGTGCAAGCTGGCGGCCGTGCTGGGAATCAGCATCTTCACATCTTTTGTGGGAATCACCAAGGCTGCCCCCATCCTCTTCGCCTCTGCTGCCCTTGCCCTTGGCAGCTCTCTGGCCCTTAAGCTGCCCGAGACCAGGGGGCAGGTGCTGCAGTGAGGGCATCTCTGGGTCTTTGGGGGTGGCGGGCACACTGTGAGACCAACAGCTCCTCCTCTCCCCTCCCCGCCCCGCCGTCCTGGCCCCCAAAGCCCTGGTCCCCACTCCTTTGGTGTCTCAGCCGTCTGTGCGTGTGCGTGTGCATGTGTGACCCCGTGGGCGGGGCCGATAGGGAAGGACGAAGCAGTACTCCCCACCTCCAGCCGCCCTTGACTTTGCACACAAAAGGCGGAGCCCACCCCGCTGCCCCAGTGTTAGTGAGGCCTCGTTTCCCTGCCCCAGGGGTTCCAGAATAGGCTTCTTGCCTTTCCCCTCCTCCCCTCTGCTTAGGCCCTTGGGGAACGGTGGCTGCACTGTCACGTCGGGGCTGGGCCTGGGTATACTCCGCGGACCAAAAGAACTTCTTACAGGTGGAAGGGCCTCCGTGCCCTCTCCCGCCTCCTGTCGGATGCTGGGACAGCAGCAATAAACCTCAGCCCTCTCCTCCTCTTTTCCCTAGGTTGGGGCTATAAATAGGAAGCCTGAATTTTAGGAATTAGCTCTCTGATTCTTATTTATTTATATATTAAGTTCTGAGGCAGCTCAGTGGATTGTGTGTGTGAATGTGTGTGTACTTTGAGTGTGTGTGTGTGTGTGTGTGTGTGTGTGCGCGGCATGCGCTGTGAATTGGTGGTGTCACTATGCCGTCCTCAAATACAAGCCAAGGGTAATTTCAGGGGACACACACACAACCCTGCCTCCCACAGTACCTCCCCAAAGCTTGTATCTGTGTTGGGCTTGGGAGGGAGAAGCCCTTGGCCAGGCTGAGATAAAAGAGTCCTATGCTCTGGGGAGACCTGGGGTACCTGACAGGCCAAGACCTCCTGTGGAGGGAGAGGCTCCCTGCTCCAGCGACGGGAAGCACAGCTCTCCCCAAGGCCCGGATCGGCGTGGGATGGGGAGCAGGAGAGGGAAGGAGACCAGGCATAGGGACGAACTAGCAGGTCAAAAAGCACAAGGAGCTGGGCGAGGGAGGAAGCAGGGCTCCCTAGAAACTCCTCTGAAAGTGGGAAGGGATGGACAGGAGAGACCCTAATACAGGGACCAGAAACCTCAGTCTCCCCACCTCACCCTCCCACACAGTAGGCTCGTAGGTGAAGCTGCCCCGTCCCACCCTACTCTGTGGCTGCTTTCGTTGGTGCCCTCCTCCCACCTCCACCATAGCTGTGATGTGTTGTAGTTTTTAGCTGTTTGTAAAATGTTAAAAAAAAAAAGTTAAAAGAAAAAAAGTGAAAATAACAAAGCAAATCCAGATTCACCTTCTTCATGCTGCGTCTGGCGCCCTGAACCCGTGGTCACTCCTGTTTTGTAGCTGACCCAGGTGGTGACTGTCCACTTTGGCGTCTGTGCTAAAGGACTGCCTTCTCCTCCAGTGCCCCCTGTGCGAGTGTGTCCTCTTCCCTTGCCCTTCACCTGCTGGACGTGGCCCTCTTCCCTGCACC
Source organism: Petromus typicus (assembly GCA_004026965.1). Lineage (NCBI taxonomy): Eukaryota > Metazoa > Chordata > Mammalia > Rodentia > Petromuridae > Petromus > Petromus typicus. The sequence goes on from PVIR01006341.1 coordinate 59,957, forward strand.
CCAGGGAGACCCACCCATCTCCCCTGCTCTCCTGGGGAACCCTAAATCTGACTCTTGATGTGAAAAATGAAATGAAGAATACTGATGAAAAATAAAAAGGAAACAAATCCTTAAAATCCAAAATGGCTGTTTATTTGCTGGTTTTTCTGTTTCTCAATCCATCCTGACATTCCTGGGGGCGGTATTAACATTGGGAAAAGCAACTCTCTTTGATCTGGAAGCCAGGATAACACGACGGATTGCATGTACTCCCTAAAATGGCCTTTCTGAGCCTGAAACTTCCATTGCCACAGTGGAGGGCCCTTTGAGCCTTCCAGCTTAAAGAACTTGGAATGTTTTGTAAAAATAGAACCAGCTAGCTGGGCTTGCTGACACACACCTGAAATCCCAGCACTTGGGAGACTAAGGCAGGTAGATCACTCCAAGTCTGAAGCTAACTTGGTCTACAAATTGAGTTCAAAGCCAGCCTGAAAAGCACCTGTCTCTAGAAACATAAAAAATATAACCAACTTCTGTCCAAATCTTCTAGTATGTCTTTAAAATATGCAGATTTCAGACTTTATTCTTGACTTATGGTATCAAATCCCTTTTTGGGAGGAAGGAATCTCAACTCTATATTATAAACGAGCTTCCTAGGGCCAGGGACTTAGCTCACGCGGTACTACACCTACCTTGGAAGCATGGGGACCTGAGTTCAATCCCCAGTACTGGCAAAAACAAAAAATAAATGAGCTTCCTTTGTCATTCCCTGATTTTAGCAGTAGTTCTCAGAGAACTCCTTTCTACTCCTGCAAGTCAGTTGTTCCTTCACTTCTCGGTCCACACATCTGCTTTTGTGGACCAGCCTCTCACACTTCACCACTAGATCAGTCTGTCTCCATAGGCTCCCTCTCTGAACCCAGTGACTTCCAACTGCCCAACCAGATGCGGTCTAAACTCTTTAGAAGTGGTGAAGACAGGTTAAGCAGCATTTTCCCCCCAGTCATTTCCAAATTGAGATTACTGTAAAGTTACTTATGTAGATGTTACTTGAACTTCTCTCAGAAATGTAAGCTGGACATGCACATGCCTATACAGTAATTCTAGGACTCTGAGAGACTCAGGCAAGAGGAGTACAAATTGGAGCCCCCCCCCCCCCCCCGGGGCAGTTTTGCAACTGAACAAGACCCTGTCGCAAAAAAAAAAAAAGGACTGGAGATGTAGCTCAGTGAGAAGACCCTCAATTCAAGCGCCAAGACCACCAAAAACAAAACAAAACAAAAGAAAGAAACCGATGTAATGTTTGTAAGGTTCATTAGCAGAGTGCTACATAAAGGGTTGTATCCTCTTTTATTGCTTTGGTGGTTAAAAATACTTTTTTAAAATAAACTTTCTGGAAACAGGTTGTCAAAAACCAAGCATTCTCCCTGCATGAAGCTGCAAGGTGTCCTTGCTGTGCCCCGCTTTGTCCGAGAACCCCACTGCCATTCTCTGCCTCTGCTCAGGAAACTTCCCTTGCCGCATTCTTGCTTAAATCCCCCGTCCTTTAGATCCAGAGACCCAATACAATAGCTCACGCCCCTTCCCCCATGCCTACAGTTATTTTTCTTCTCAAGAAACAATTCTATAAGCACTAAGAACACAGTAATGCGCCACAGATGGTAATTTCTTTTAATGTAAGGATTGTTTCCAATTCATCAGGACTAGTGTAGTTCCTATCACAATTTAACTCGAAACAAGTAGGGATTCCCTTCCTGAAAGGTCCAGGCAGAGCAGGAAGTATGTGCTTTCCTGACGGCAGAATGAGTCCCAAGGGTCCTTGCCCTTAGTAATCACCATGTTGGGGAGGTAGTTTCATAGTTCCTTCTCACCCAGATCCTGGTCCTTCCCTACTCTTAGGGAGAAGGGGCTCCTCGAGTTTTCTTGCTTCCACCAAGACAAGGAGGGCTAGTGTCCAACTGAGGGTTCTCCCTCCACTGAGCAGGGGTACGCGCCTGGATGGCCAGAGCGTGAACTGGCGCGGCCAGCTCCTCCGACAGCACCTCGTGGATCAGCCGGTGTCGCTGCAGCAGGCTCATCCCCTCGAAACGGGAGCTGACCACCGCCACGCGGAAGTGTGTCTCGCTGCCGGGTGGGACGGCGTGGCCGCCGCTCTCGTTTCGCAGCTCCAGCACCTCGGGGCTCAGGGCTCGCTCCAACTTCGCGCGAATGGCGGCCTCCACAGGGCCCACTGCCCCGGATCCCGAGCCGCCTCGGGACAAACAGACGGAGGTGGCCATGGAGACCAGGGGCCGGCTCAGCTGCCCGCGCCACATACGCTGCTGCAAAAACAAAGACGCCAGAACTGACGGCTTTTGCCTGCGCCTCCCTCAACCAACCCTTTTCCCCAAGGCGTCTACACCTGCAGCGACACCAGAGCAGGAGGCCGAGGCACCGACTCTCTGCTCCGTGTGACCAGTTAATTGGGTTTCCAGCTTCAGGCAGTGGAGGGCCGGTTTCAAAGGCCCCTTGATTACTAAAGGGATATGAAGGGACAGGCTGCCGGCTGCAAAAATAGGATATGTGCAACTCGGCGCTTTTGCATGAGCCTTGCACAGTCCCCTCCGTTACCTGTTACCTGCCCTTGTTAACCGCAGTTCAGTCCGTCTATCTCGGGCCCCGCAGGGACCTAGAAGTCCTGGGGCGCGCCGGGAAATGCAGTCCACGCTGGCCGCGAGAAAGCGGAAGCGCCGCGTTACCCCGAGGGTTGACGGGAATTGTAGTCTCCAGCTCTCTCAACTCGCGAGGTCTGCGGAGGTTCTGCACCACAGCAATAAAACAACACAAAAAGGGGTTTTATGCACACGTGGGGCTGGGATTAATCACTCTTATCCTGAATAGCCATCTAGCCTCCTACTCTTTTATTGTAGATACAAGAACACAATTCCTTTCCATAATGTACCAGGGAAGTGCTGGAGCACTGGAAATGAGTGAGCTTACCATCCGAGCACGGTGCACCAGCTCTAGGAGACCAGGTGCTAAGGAGCCATGCCGCCTGGATTTGGGGGCCAGAGGGAAAAGTAAGGGGGAACGTTCCGGGAAAGAGAATATGGAAGCCTGTTTCTTAGTCCCTTTAGTCAGGCTGTGGCAGCTGCATGAACAAAGGCCAGGAGGAGGGAGAACTCTGAGGGACTAACCTTCTGGAGTGGTAGGGCGCGGTTGTGCGTGTCAGAGCCCACACGACAAACATGAAGCTTAGTGTAGTGGTGCACGCCTGTAGTGCCAGCACTCAAGGCGGCTGAGGCAGGAGGATTGCCTTGAGTTCAAGGCTAGCCCGGACTACAAAGTGAGTTCACAAGGACTACCCTGTCTCAAAACAAACAAACACACAAAGAAAAAATTAATTTCCATCATGGTGGTATTAAGGGGCGGGGCTTTTTGGAGAGGTTTAGGCCCAAGGGTTCTGCCCTCTGGAATGGATGGATTAGTTTTTTAACTGGGTGTGGTGGCCCAGATTGTAATCTCAGCGCTCAGGAAGCTAAAGCAGAGGGATCATAGGAGTTTGAGGCCAACCTGGGCTAAAAAACGAGTTCATGGCCAATCTGAAACCCATATCGAGACCTCATCTCAACAAACAAAAACGAAAATAGGTGTGAGGGCACAAATCTACTCCGTCTGTTCCTTCTGCCAGATAAAGACCCCGAGGCAGTAGGGTGTGGTGATGCATGCCTGTAATCCCAGCACTTTGGGAGGTTCAGGCGGGAGGATCACAAATCCAAGCCAGCCAGGGCAATTTAATGACTAATGAGACTGTCTCAAGACAAATAAAAAAAGGCTAGGATGTAGCTCAGTGTGAAGGCCCTGGGTTCAATCTGCAGTACTAAGGTGAGGGGGAGAATAGGAAAACGATGAACACTTAAACTGGTAGATGGGGTGAAGCAAACCCCTCCCTAACATAGGTGGGCCTCATCAAAGCAGTTGAAAGCATGAATGCTGAGACTTGTTCCTCCTGCCTCACTGTCTCAAGACTGGGACATAGCTTCTCCTGCCTTTGTACTCCAGGGGCACACAGACTCCTCCTGGGATTGAAGTCTGACCTTTGAACGGAAGCTGCACCAGCATTGCCCAGACTCTTGGGCTTGGCCAGAGCTATACTATCCACTCTCCTGGGTCTCCATTTATTACCCTTCATAATCAAATTATCTATCTATCTATCATCTATTTATCTATTATCTACCTCTTGCCAAACAATTCTGTTTCTCTGAAGAATCCAAGCTAGTGTATTTTATTTTTTATATCGATTGATTGATTGCAACAGAGTCTTGCATGTAGCCCTGGCTTTGAACTCATTGTAATCTTCCTGCCTCAGCCTCCCAAGTGCTGGGATCACAGGCATATGCCACCACCCCTGGCAAGGGTAATGTAGTTTAATAATATGTATTTAGTAAACAAACCCTCCACATTTTCTCTCCTTCCCTTTCTTCTTTCGTTTCTTTCTTGTTTTTTCTTTTTCCTCTCCTCTTTCTCCTTCTTTCTGTTTTTCCTCCTCTTTTCTTTTTCTCCTCCTCCTCCTTCTCTATTGGTTTTTCTCTACTGGGGATTGAACTCAGGATCTTTGCATTGAGCTACATCCCTTCTCTGGCCTTTATTTATTTATTTGAGACAAAATCTCACTCTGTAGTTCAGGCTGACCTTGAACTTGCTGTATAACCTACATTGGCCTACATTCCTGTTGATCTTCCTGCCTCAGTCTTCTGAGTGCTGGGATTACAGGCTTGTGTTATCTTGTTTTTCACAGAGGAAGGAAACAGGTTGGATAGGTCAGTAACTTCATTAGGCCTAATGTGTAGTCAGTGAAAGGACAGGAATGAAGTAGTGCAGAGTGTGTTCGTCAGCCAGGCAGATCTGGACAGTCTTGGCAAGTGTTTCATTCCCTTGGGACCTCAGTTTCTTTATCTGTGAAACTATCTTATCTATTTTGTAGACAGCCAATAGCATAGTGATTATCACACAGAAGGGGTTCCACAGTCTTTTTTTCCTTCACCTTTTCTTGAGTGCAGTAAACTCTAGTAATTAGGAAGAGGTTAGAAGTCAGCGGAAGGATGCTCACCGGGTCCCTCAGTCTCAGGGGTGGATGTCGTTTCTGTTATTTGAGTTTTGCTCTTACTTTGAAGGTCTAAAGAGCTGTCATTATCAGAATTTCCAGGTTCTTGAGAGGCTTGTGCTAACAAAATACACAAGCTGATGCAGGAGGATCACCAGGTCAGCATGGATACATAGCAAGAACTTCCCTCAGGGGGCTAGGGATTTAGCTCAGTGACTGGCGCCTGTCTTGCAAGTGCAAGGTCCTGGGTTCGATCCCCCATAACCACATACAACAATGCCGGGTGTGGTGACTCACGCCCACATACCACAGTGCTGGATGTGGTGGCTCAGGCCTGTAATCCCAGCACTTCCGAGGCAGGAGGATTGCTGTGAGTTTGAGGCTGGCCTGGGCTACATAGTGAGCTCAAGGCCAGCCTGAACTACAAAGTGAGACCCTGTTTCAAAAAAAACCCAAAAAAAACCCCCCCAAAAAACAAAACAAAAAAACAATAACAACAAAAAACCTTGTCTCAAAAATAAATGAAAAAATATTAAATATTAATATTTTTTAAAGGGCTAGGGATGGTGCAAAGGCCCCCAGTTCCATTGCTAGTACCTTAAGAGAAAAAGAAAAATAGGAGACAGGGGAGACAGATATGGGAAGGTATGTTTCCATTCTAAATTTTGCTCTTTTTTTTTTTTTTTTTTTTTGAGACAGGGTCTCGCTTTTTAGTTCAGGCTGGTCCTCAAACAGCAATCCTCCTGCCTCCAGTGCTGGGATTACGGGCATGAGCCACCTCGCCCAGCACTGTAGTATGTGGTACTGATTGCTGGTTGGCATGAGTCTCCACACCCAGCATTGTTGTATGTGGCTACTGGGATCAACTCAGGTCCTTGCACTTGCAAGGCAGGCTCTGGAACCATTGAGCTAAATCCTTGGCCCAAGGTTGGGATTCTTAAGCAAGATGACGCAAGCCTTTAGAGTATGTCAGTAAAATTCCCTAAGGAATTTAAGGAAGTAATTACAAAGCAAACAAAAAAACAGGGAGAAAAAGGCACAAGAGATGTTAATAACTGTTAACATCAAGAAGAGAATGTTACAGGATGGTGGGTCCTGCGGGGCTTCTTTCCTGGTGTCTTGGTGTCTCCCAGAAAGAATTGGACAAGACACAGAAAAGGCCGCTAACTTGTACATTTGTTAAAGGTGGAAAACTACACTTTATGTGGGGTGGGGGTGGGGCTGACCTACAGTAGCCCCTGGGATATGGTGAAAGAGATCTTTTGTTTCTAAAATTCTCAGGTTATCTCCTCCCTGCAAGTAAAGGCAGTGGAACATGCCTTCTACTATTTAATCACTCAGTTTAGGGTCAGGCCACGGGTAAACTGTTTTACGGAAAAGCGCTCTTCTTTTATCGCTGTATGTAAATGAAGGATCTGGAACGGTGTCTTTTGATTGGTTGTGTCCATAAACAAATACAAGATTGAAAATAACATCTTCTGATTGGTTCCTTGTACTACCCGGAGTGTCTCTCACACTATTGCCCTGATTTAAGTAGATTCTAGATTTATACCTGCAAGTTTGGTGCAGTTCAAGGAAAGCAGACAGAAGAATGAGGGATTTGTTTACAAGAGTTCACGTTGCAGTGATTAAGGTCCATTTTGGAACAAAAGGAGTGAGCTGTCCAGTAAGGAATTAAATGTAAGGATCTGAGTTTCTGAAACAAATTTGGGTTAGTTGGAAGCCTGGGAGTGGGTAA